>JBBPOD010000811.1:0-13918 GCA_038091255.1 Tylopilus intermedius | reverse complement strand
CAACCAGCCCGACACCCATAGCAGGTGGCTCCCAACCATCCGGAATACGTTCTTCGCCGTACCATTGTTCGAGCATCGATGGCGGGACGTGGCCGTTATCTTGCTTCAGGAGTAACCAGGACAGCGCAGCTTCGCCCGTGCCAATCTCGGAGTGGAGGGGGTCCAACGGCGATGTCAGCCTCGCTTCTCTCTCAACCCGCAGCTGGGCAAACTCTTCAAGGCTCAAACCCTCCTTCTTGTGTGCAAACGACAACAATCCGTGCAGCAACCCTTCGTCGACCGGGATGGGAGCTTCAACGTGGCCGGCGAGGGCATCCCCGTGAACGAGGGATGCGTCATGTTCGATCCTGTTGTGCAGGGCAAGCTTGTCGAGGTTGAGGCGCAAGTCGTCACCACAGAAAAGGATACCTGCAAACGACAACAGAGCTGCCAAGGGGAATGACAGCTTATACACCGAGCGAATTGCGTCTACGAGTTGCCAAAAGCCGATGTCTTTGCCATCGTGGGGACTGCGGCCTTCAGATGTTGCTCGCAGCGAATGACAGTGATAACACTTACAGGTAGCCGTGATTTGCCAGCGCATTGAGGGCAGGACAAGGAGAACGTTTGTCGCCCCGTCCGGCAGGTACAAACGGATGACAATTGGCGGTCGACATCGAGGCGGACAAAGAAGAGGGGTTCAGTAGCCCGAGCTTAAACTTAGACCAAGCCGGAAATTGCCGCCCAGCTACGCGAACCCTTGTGGACGTAGCATGCGTGGCGTACCTCTTTGCTTGCAAATTGGACTGGCACTGGAATAGTCTGATTTCTATGACGACGCTGTCATGTCCAGGTACTTTATAACAAGTGAAATTATATGTACGGTGGACCCAAAGCTGTATAGGCACGTCAACGACTGATCATATACAAAACAGTCAGACTTACCCTGCCTGAAGACACCTAACGTGAACTCAACCACCAAGAGTAAGACACCGCCACCTGGGGCAAGTCGAAGCACTTTTGGTACAAAGCCTTTGTACAGAGCCGCTGGTCCTTCTTCTCGCATGATCGTAAGGAGTCTGTCCACGTGGTTGAAAGGTGCTTTTGGTATGCAGGAAAAAGCAAGCTTACGCAGGGTATGTCCAATTGTATTTGGGTACTACGCCCGTGGCTTTGGTGGCCCCCTGGATGCGCGACTTGACAACCTACCACAGAAACCGCTCAGCCTCTTGGTCAAAATTCATGCATAACAAACGCACATCAAATGGGGTGTTGAGGGCTGTGCCAACGAAGCCACCCACGGATCCAGAAACGAAATTATTGAAAAGTTGGCCTTGAGGAGTCTGCCATTGTGTTTGCACAAATCTTCAGAGAAAATGGATTATCTCACCTCTGCTTTTGGCATCATGGTACGCACTTGGAAGATACATCCAAAGTAGCCTCCGTTCCACCAAACGTGTCTGAAGAGAAGGCTTCAACATTGTACATAATTGTCTCGCAGGTGTCCCACCTCCAAAACGTTGCCTCCATTCCGGCATAAAGACCGAGAACGCCTTCTTTTCGAATAACCTGCTTAACAACATCTAACGGGCCAGCGAAAGTACTTGTTTTATCTTGGAGCCTGCGATGACCTGTGAGATCGCGAGACGTTCTAGGGAACGACAGCGTGCTTACTTAATTTTGACGAGTTCGAATGGAACGACGACGAAGGACTCGGTGGCGCCAGCACTGCACCCAGTGATAATGGACAGTTGCTGTGTCATTTTACTTTCACCAGACAACCCCAAGAACGTTTTCCCCCAGAAATCATTGGCGGCGCTGAATAAAGGGAAAATTTTGGTTGAGGTTGAAGAAAGTGATTTAAAGGACGTGGTATCGCTTACAATTTTACCGCACGTTTCGGTGCCTCCAGAAGTAGTGGTGGAACCAAACCTGATGAAAGCCGATGAGGAGACTGGAATAGAAGATTCAACAAGTTCGTACCTCTGTACAACCTGCCAACACTAAACTCGTTCTTTCATAATAATATGAACACATTGGCATTTACGTGAAGCTTACCCTTCTTCACGGATGATGGCAGTGAGAGTGCCGAACATGCCATGCTTGCCTTTGCCGGTCTCCAGTTGCATACGTGTCTTGACCTGCAATCATACATCCTGTGTCGAGAATTTGATACACGGCGCACGGAAATCAGAACGTACGACATCTAGCGGACACCAGACCAATCGCGTTAGTCAAGAACAATGACTCACATGTCACTCACCCAGCGGATAAAAAGTCAGGATCTCTGACACACCAGCAATTGCACCGGCAGCGAAGTTGGCAATGAAAGGAAGCGCTAATTAATTATAGCAAAACGTTCCCATTGATCGCTGTCAGTATCAAAGGACCAGGGAGGAACTCGCACGTTTGGGTTGCCGAGTAGTGGTCATTTCTCGAAGTGCGTCTGGAAGATTTGATCGTTGAACGGGGTTGAACTGCGCGACAGATACACAGCAGGTTGTACTTCTGTTCGGTTCGGGACGACTTTGCCGTGTGATATTGCACGTGATACTGTGTAACATACCGTCACGCTACTTTTCCAAAGTTGATCAAGCATGGTCTACATCGCATCCTGGCAGGAGTACCAAGAGGCTGCAGAAAATTTGTATGTCAAGTCACCCGGAAAGGTCAGCTTCATTGTTGATGGCGCTTTTCTCCGCTTTATCGCATCAACCAGACACGATACTGTGTGAAATGGAAATCGTCCGAAGGGAAGCTCGTCCTCAAGATCACTGATGATACAACGGTAAGTAGCCCAAATGAGCTTAAGACATATTGTTTTTCACCCCCCTTGATATACAGTGCATAAAGTTCAAGACTTACTCGTCGATTTTTCTCAATCGATTCGAATCCCTCAACATGTCTTTGATGCAGAAAATGCAAAACAGGCGTCCAGATCCGCCCCCACCTGCTGCTGCGCCGCCTCAGTCATCGGCCAATGCAGAATCAAGTCATCCACGGGCAGCATCTCCGGTACCTGCCGCTCAGACAGGCCCCGCTACTGGTGGCGTAAAGAAGAAAAAAGCAAAGAAAAAGAAGTAGTTGTGGCTACTTTCCGATGGCGCATTGACATGCTTTGTAAGTCCGTTCTTGCTGTCGTGTGCCAGCGTGTGCCACCCCTGACGGCGATCTATGCACGTAAACACCCAGTGGGAACCATGTTTCAAATCCTGATCGCCTGTTACTTATTTAATGAGGCCTTCGTCACGCATGCATGCCAGAACTGCTGTCGAGGCCTGTCCTTGGTGGAGAACACACATGTGCACAATACTTATACGTGACAGGCCAAATAACTACTGTTGGCCCTGGATATCAGGGGCTGTGTGGAATGCAATTGTGCTTGGAAATTGAGGGTTACCTACAGTCAGTGGAGTAGTATCCGGGGGTGAAAACCAGCCGAGGTCCGATAAAGCCCACGTCCGACGATCCCGACATTTACATCTGTCACATCCGCACGCATTACTGCACCTAAACCTCATCTGAGGCGGTTTGATCCGACCTTGAGTTGCTCGAGGACATATCGCGTACGTAGAACGTCCATCTCGCCACTTCCCGCAACCCACACAATGTCATGCAGTTTTGCCAAATAATTCACCCCACTCAGACGTCAGCAACGGGGTCGTCTTTCCGCGGCATTCACAATCGTCCTGGGCCTTCTCGGCGAAAGGAACCTGTGTGTGAACACCGTATCAGGAGCGTCTTGTTCTTGCATCAAACGACATGGCGCTGCGTCGATTCACTGCCTCCATCGACGGTACTATTCCAATTCCTGCGCTTCTGTATGATGATGAGGACCTGCTTGCATCTCAAGACAGCATCGGGATCTACGATGGGTACGTTCAGTCTCTTCACTTTACCAGTGGTTTCTGTGAACGCATGCAATTAATCGTATAACACGTTTATGTCGCAACCAACCAACGCTAAATTGACAGTCTCCAGAAAGCTGTCAACCATCAGTATGGTGTAATACATGTGTCTTCGCACCGCCTGTTCTTCGTGAACTCGCATCAACCAATTTCGCATTCATTCAGTCTGGATCTCGTACACATTATGCGGACCGATTACTATGCAGGATTACTCATGTCCTCGCCAAAGGTCACGCTATACCTCGATCCCGCGTTCTTTCCGCCGTCAGGTAGTCAGGACGGTACCAGTGGCCATTCGGAAAGCTGGATTTGCGAAGTGTGTAACCACCGCAACCCTCCCGGGCTTAGTCCAGCCGCCGCACGGATATGTGCCCTCTGCGGAGTGCCCAGAAGCGCGCTGTCGGGTTCCCCTCGGCTCAAAAACTTGGCCTCGTCTACCTCACAACCGGAATCGACAGCATCTCTTCCTGTTGCCCTGTCAACGCTGCCTAGATCTTCGACCCCTCCACCACCGACTAGCGAGTCATCACCGATTGCATGTACCGCATGTACATTTCTGAACCACCCCACCCTCCGACACTGTGAGATCTGCTCTACACCATTGCCACTCGTTTCAGCGACTCTCGGAATTAACAGCAAGTCCGCGCCCTGCTCTCGACCTGTATCCCCACTCATCGAGGACAATGTCTCGGATCCTGCTAATCCCCTCATCAAACTGAGTTTTCGAAAAGGCGGCGACAAGACATTTTATGCGATTCTCAGACGCACGCTGAAAGCTAGGGCATGGGAGGTTAGTCAGACGATGCATTTGAAGATCCACCGCTAAATTCCCACATAGGGTAAACAAATTGGCAAGGGGACGAGAAGTGATAGTTCCACCCACGGCACCGTCTCTCCTGATGGAGGCTCGACACCAAGCCCGCTGCGGCGATTAGGCATCGGTAAATTGATTTCTATCCTCTGTGAAAGTATTGAAAGAACTTGATAGATGGGATTCTACGCAACGTCGAGACATCGGCACAGAACACTGAAACAGAATTATCTGATGCATTCAAAGATCTCGAAGCTTTGATGGTGAAAGCGCACGGTCTCGTCCATCTTGCTGCTGAGCTGAACGAGAAACTGGGTACGCCAAGCAATGGACCTGCGGTGAATAGTACAGCCCCTACGCCAGCAAGGATGCCTTCTGCTTCGGGTTCGATACCGTTATCCTCGTCGTTATTCGCGACGACTTCATTTGTACCGTCGTCTGAGCCGGAAGAAGCAAAGTTCATTCGGTCTTCGTTGGCTCAGCTCGGCTTACAGCTGTCCAACGCGCCGGTGACGGCAGACATGATACAGGACGAGAGGACATGGACGGAGGAATTGGCACGTGAACTTGGGAGTGTGCTTCAGGGCTTGGGCGATGAAGGGTCGGAACAACGCATAGGAGGAATCATGAAGGAACGGGGAGTGATTGGGTTAGATGAAGTTTGGGGTGGGTGGAACCGTGCCAGGGGTGTGGGTGAGTGCGAAATTGTGAATTCATTGAAGGGTTGATGAACTTATGCGACGTGCTAGCGCTTATCCCACCCTCGACGTTTTTACAAGTTCTCCAACACCTGCATTTACATACCATGCCACCGATCCGGAGTAGAGCATTCAAATCGGGATTGCAGGTGCTCCACACGCCTGCGTACACGCACGCAGCGTTTGCAGCAAGGCTGTCGAGTTACCTGACTATCTTTGGTGGGCAAACTACGAGCGAGATAGCGCAGGTGGAGAATATTACAATTTCGCTTGCTACAGAATTGATTCTAGCGGTGGAAGCTGATGGGACGATATGCAGAGATGATGAACTGTCGGCAATAAGAGGGGGAGGAAGTGGCAGTGGCTCGGAACTGAGATGGACCCTTAACAAGTTTGCACATTATGACTGGGATGGTGAGGTGGCGTCGTAGAGAGCCTCGCACGAAGTATGTAATATACCACACGTTGAATGTCGAGAAGGTGGACGCTTACAGAGGAGGCTGTGGATGTTGGCACGATTAAAGTGACACGTTTTCGACGTCGACTGGGACATTCGAATAGAGGCCCTGATCAGTGGCGATCCTGCCACAGTTGATTTCCATAAGCAGATGGGATGGCTGTGGCTAGGTAGAACAAGACACGACCAGATTGGACACCCCACTGAATCAAAAAGACGGAGTCACGGTTGCTGGTGGCTCCCATGGCGATGAATTTGCACTTACAGGCGACGTCCGGAACATCGTGGGCCTGACCGGCCTCCAGCGGCTAAACCAGCTTACCCTAGAATAGCCACGTGCGCCGCTACTCCCCGTCCACGTTAGGTGAGGTAACTTGGCGGGCCGTGCCGTGCCGAGGACATCGGGAGTGCGACCATCGCACAGGTCCATCAGCGCATCGCCAGCGGTCCATCCTTGCTACCACGAGGTAGCGTCTCCACGCTGCAAATGCATCCTCCCCATTGCAATCTCGGGTGCAGATACTAGATCGCAGATTCTCACAGGTCTGAACTGTGATCGACCCGTCTAGCCTGATAACAATGGCTCCGTCAACTGCTAAACCTTGTCCAGCCAAGGACGTCCACTCTGGTCTAGAATCTCTGGCTTCCTGCAGACCGCAACACAATTGTGCTCATCGATCCAACCCCTCAAGGTTAGCTTCGCGGGATTCAACAAATCATGTTTGCATCATCGGAACCGGAGAAAGCCTTGGAGCGCCGACACCTCACCATAAACATGGCAGGCGATGACAAAATTTATTATGAACATGATTATTAGCTCCGTGCACAGCACGGCTATCAAGCGCGTGGCAAGATCTCTTCCTTTGCTTGTCCCTCTTTGGCGGGCTAAGAATGGGTTATCGCGGAGTGGAATATATCCAAGCTTTATAGACGAAGCAGCACCAACGAAGGTAAAGCTGTACCAAAGTCTCCCCGACATCACTCCTCAGGAGTGGAGTCTCTGCCGCCATCCGCCATCCCTTTCCGCATATTTCACTATGGGTCTGACTACCAAAGACCTCTCCAGATCGCTCACCGCCAAGGAGCAGGACAACATGGCTCAATTGGACAGACTAAAGTACTTCCTCGCCACCGCTCCCTCCCGTTGGTCCTCTGCGGGCTCCTCTCGCTCCGCAGAGGACTCTTTGGGAGACCCGGCGTCCCACTCCTCCTCACACCCATCCATGAATCGTTTCCTCCTACCGTCTTCAGAATACGTCTCGTGCGTCCTGTGGTCAGGTATCTATCATATCACGGGTACCGACATCGTCCGCGCTTTGGTCTTCCGATTTGAAGCCTTTGGGCGGCCGGTCAGGAACATGAAAAAATTTGAAGAGGGCATCTTCAGTGACCTTCGCAACCTCAAGCCGGGGGTGGATGCCACTCTGGAAGAACCCAAGGTACGTAATCCCCGCCACATTATCTCAAAGGATGCAGCTCATCTTTGTCTAGTCCCCATTCCTGGACCTGTTGTTCAAATACCAATGCATTCGCACGCAAAAAAAGCAAAAGGTGTTCTACTGGTGAGCAGATTGACTGGCGCCGTGCGCATCTGATCCAATATCACGGATCGACAGGTACTCTGTTCCCCATGATCGACTCTTCCTTGATGCACTGGAGCGCGACCTCAAGCGCGAAAAGATGGGCATCGAGCCTACGACCGTCGTTGTGGGCGAGCCGGCGTTGTCATTCACGTACGAACCACAGCGCAGCCTGTACGAACAATTCGGAAAAGTGTTGGGTAGCCGAGATGGCGACGCGGATTGTGGCGCTCATCTGTCCCGCGATATCGGGGTCTCACAACCTGTAGACGATGCCAGCGGACACCTGCCCACCGCCATCCCCGCGCACGGTCAGCACAACATGATCCGTATCGATGGCACAGCTACTGGCCAGCTTTCGACGGCTGTCCAACGATCCCACCTACCGCTCATGCCGTTCACGTTATTTGAAGGGTCCCCCACTTACAAACAACGCCGTAAAAAGCCGGCCAGCAAATTTCATCCCGGCAACCTTTCGGGGATCAACCGCAGCCCAGATGGGAGTCATCACTCGCACACCGACACCATGTGTGCAGGCAGTGGTTATGGAATCAATGACCGCGCCACCTCGGCCGCTGATATGTTCATAGCGCAAGCCAGGGGCGACCCGAAGCTCGTCCCTGGAACGCCACCGACGGATATCAATCCACCACATCTCACGCCTGGCTTATCTGTTGATGCTGGAGGATACCCTACATACGAACACGCTGCCGGCGAGGACTCAACAGAGAAACTGTCGCTCCCCTACCTCTGTCCCAACCCTGACAATGCCACCCTTCCAGCCTACTCCCACGGTGCGAATGCTTCGGGGTCCGGTAGCCCCATTACGTCCAAGGCTTTCGTCTGCCCACTTTTCTGCTGTGGCCGGCTGTTCAAGCGTATGGAACACTTGAAGCGGCATGTTCGTACCCACACGATGGAGCGTCCATATCAATGCGATCGATGCATGAAGCGGTTCTCGAGGTCCGACAACCTCAATCAACACCTTCGTATCCATTTCCGCGCTGGAGGGGATGACACAAGCTCCGGAGACTTCGGAGCTTCTGATGCCGACACTGATAGCCAGGGATTGGACGATGTGGACTTCCCCCTCTCTTCCTCGATGCCGTTCTCGAATGGGATGCCAAATATGGAAATATGCGAGGTGGAGGTGGCGGGTCCCCTGCAGGATATCCAGGGAGACGAAGAGGGTCTCGTTGCTGCATCTGGAACCTTGTCGTCGAACTGGAATGCTGCGGCTTCAAATCCCGCTCTGAACGCATATTACTCGCAAAACGTTCCCGCAGGCGTCGACATCCCTAGTCCCGATGGCGATCTCCCACATCTAGGTTTCCTACCCCCCGTTGACGCGCCGAATATGACCTGGGCAGGTCTCCCTCATGTTCCGTCCACTCCGGACTCCGTATCCTCACAATGCAGAGAGCCGATAATGGAATCTCTCTCCGCGCCACCCTGTCGACCGGAGTTTGACCAGGTGTCTCTTCACCGGTCCGTGATGACTCGTGGCGTGGCAGGGCCAGTGAGGCGCCACAGGAGCATGACGCCTTCCCTCCTCAGAGACTTTGATCGAGGTCAGTCGCCACCCAGCCGTGGGTACCACCCATATCACCCCGTCTCTGCCACCCAGTCCCGTGCAAGTTCCAGCGGAACTTCAAGCCCGTCGAGCCTCGCCTGTTCACCAGACATGCCTGCCATGTCGCCCGTCTCTCTCGGCGACAGCTCGGTTAATACCCAGCCGCATTGCGTGCCTGCTGCTTCTCTTGGTTACGACGTCGTCTCCTCTGGCAGGATGTCATATTATGATGCTCCGTTGGAGACGAACCACACTTATCAGACGTCTTATTTCGACTCCAATCCACTCTTTACCAGCGTATAGACAATCTCCGCCCGCGTGTATTTCAAGTAATACATATACCACTATAGCGTTTAGGAACTTTTCATTTGACCGCCTGTATCCTTGAGTATTTATCTCTACCTGTCTACGATAGTATACCCTCTTACATTTTGCCATATAATATGTACTGCGGTCCGACCGCCCCTCCCTGTTTGACTATACGTAGAAAATCAAAATCTCTGTTGATAATGCAACCAGTCCTTCCTTCGCGACTGCCTGAATTATCTGCCATCTTGTCATCCGCACTTTTCCGTAATCGCACATTGGGCGTTGCATGCTTCTTTTTTTTTTCCCCTGGCCGTTCTGCCCCAAAGGGCGGGAGGCTCTGAGATCTTTGTTATCAATCACACTGATAACTATGGTCTTTCCACCTTTCAGCTAACGATACACGTCGCGCGCCCCGCGGATGGGCCTGGACGATCGACGATCGAGCGATCGTCCAGATTTTTACGTCTAGTGATCCCGTATAGGGAACTCAATTGTTACGCCAACAAACGGTGCACTGACATGAATTGGCCGTGGGTTGATACGTCCAAGGGTACATTCCACGCCGTAGGTCCGTTGGTCATGACGACCAGAATCCAGGAAGTGACATCGGTGATCGATGACAACGACGCGAGGTACGGGCTCCCCCCCGAGGAACCACCTGAGTATATGCGAGGGAGGACTCGGAAAGTGGTCAAGTCATTTTTTTTTTCGCGCCCGTCACCATCACTGTGCCTAACGTCCACGATCCCACAGTTATCAACTTATCAGATACACACATCCCCGGTGGTAGCGGAAAATACATTATTTATATAAAGAAGTTTGGAAGAGTTGATTCCGCCGATAGCCGAACACCCTTCTTCGAGCTCAATGAGGCACACGGCGTATGTGTGTATGTACATAGCGAGCGGCTTTTGGTAACTAGCCTGGCATCGGCGCGCCCTCTTGGCGTATGTTGAAGTTCAATTAAGCGACTCTGAATGGGGTCTTACGGCATGGCCTGATATGATTCGGCGGTTATCCCCGAATGGAGACTGGGGAGACAGCAGCCGCAGCCACTGCATTCCTCGGGAAAAAGTTAGCGGGTGCATTGTTTAGGCTCTATACCAAGGATCATCCCGCAGGAGCGGGCTCGCTAGCAGATCCGCCGGCGGCATTTGCCCCGAACGATGGTGACGGGGTGACAATCCCGTTTGTTCGTCCGGGAGCAGAATAGACACTGGACGCTCTGCGGCGCAACGTGTCCCGAAGTAAAAGAAGCCGGGCAATATTAAACCCGATAATATGTACACCACAGGTATAGCAGGGACAGTAGGCTCGCGCAGCACCAGGGTTGGCAGACTAAGCAGCGGCATTCTTTAGATCACGATCACGAACCTTCATTCATATTGCGAACTTTCGGGTTAGACGGGCCACCCGGCTGACTGAGCTTCCTTTTTAGTGTGCGGTGCAGCTTGCTTTTTTTTTTTTTTGCAACTACAAGGCCTGCTTGTTTGGGTTCCGATCATCGCAACCGGGTCCCCGCCGCGTTGTCAATATGCAAAGCATCGAAGGACTCTACATGCGGTTGTCGCGTGCACTGATCAGGCTGCATACATATAAAATTGAGAGTGAAGTGGGCCATGCGACACATGGAAGGGGAAGGGGCAGTCCCTTGGCGTGACAACTGACAATTAACCAGGTCAACATTTACGTAATCAAAAAGGTGATGATGTGATCAGGAAGGCACGCCTATCATAGAAGTTGCGCAAACAATACAACTTGACATGTTCTCCGCATTTTCGAGGCGATTGGTACGTTTCTCGCCCCATGTACAGCCCTGGTTATCGTTGACTCATCAAGGAATTTACAGCCTCAAATATCCATCTTGTTCGTGCCCGCCGTGTGTCCCCGAGAGCGGTGCTAACCCGACCGAAATGAACATCCAACAGTCACCATCCGTCGTCACCCCCTTCTGTCAAGGCGCTCGCGATGCTGCGCGCATCGCTCTCTGCGCCGTACCCGTCTACCAACTCTGATGCGCCCCCGTTGGATTTCAATCTCGAGGTGATCGAATCCAAGCCCCCTACGCCGGATCAGCTGCGGACGATTCTCTCGTACGTCACTCCCAAAGATGGTTCAACGACGTCGGCGCCACCGTCGTATGCCACGTTCTTGTCATCGCACCCTTCCGCGCCAGGGACTGGCGAACAGCCTCAGAGTGCGACTGGCGTCGCGGAGCTCGGTACGCGGAATCCGAACGCGCTCAAGTGGCCGGTCGTGGTCGATTGGAACGGTGGGCGGGTGAGCGTCGGTGATGTGGATGGTGTCGGGAAGATGCTCGAGGCGCTGAGACAGCGCCGGGATGGCGAGGTCAAGGACGAGGAGGTCGTCGAACCCAAGGGGTGGTTATGGTGAAAAGTTCGCATATGAAGACATAGGTCCGTAAGTATGTACGATTTGAACCCGTGTAATTTTACTGCAATCTGAATCACCAGTCTGCCCACCATCGGAGCGTAGTGATGTATAGGGATAGGGGTAAGAAGGGTAATTATATGGTAAATGGTTGACGATAGATGTACCGCGGTAAGCAAGCATCGAAAGGTAGTATGTCTCCGAGTCTAAAACTTAGTCAAAGTTCAAGTTGCCTGTCCCGCCGCTTTGACCTTGCCCTGGACCGCCGGTGTTTTGTCCAGTCTGTGTCGAGACGGGGATGCTGCCACTTGTTGTCGTAGAGTGCGATGACGAACTTGGGCTAATTGGACTGACACCCTGAACCGATTGTGTCGCTGAGTCGCCCGGCGAGCTCTGTTGGTTGGTCCCAGTGGTGTTGGTACTGGCGTCACCAGTGCTCTTGTGGGCTGCTGCACTGATTGTCCCACCGACTGCTCCACCCACCACGGCGCAGACGACGATGAGGGCAATGAGAACGATGGCGATGACGCCGTTACGGGTGCGCCAGAAGGACGTTTGTGGCTTTGGGGCGTATAGAGAGGAGCCAAACTTCTCTCGGGAGTCGGTTTCTGGGATGGCTGGTGTTACGGGTGCGGTGGGGATTGGGGGTGGCTGGGGCGATTGAGGGGGAGGCGGGTGACGCACGGAAGGGCCACGGCGGGGTGGTTGTTCGAGGAGGTCGACACTGTAGCCTTCCTGCAAGAAATGAGATTATGAGCGTCTGAGAAGCCGTGAGGCGGTGCCTGAGCGGATGCCCACCTGCAATTGTGCGCGCGTGGCCTTGGGTGCTTCATTGAGCAATGTCTGGTCATAGGACGACATTGTCGTCTGAGATGACTCGATCGCACTCGCGATGATGAGAAGGAGAGAGTTAGACGCGCAACGACTGGCCACGACTGGCACAGTCGAACAGCCTCACCCGCGTGCCTTTCACACATCTCAAGAGTCATGAGACCAAGCATGATATGAATATCGGGCGCTCAAAATCCGGCTCGTCCAAGTACACGACCTACAACGTTCAGCAAAACGCCGAAGAGAGGCGGAAAATAGTACGACATCATGGAAATTCTCACGGTGTTATAGCACGAAAGGCGACGCAAACACCGTTTTCTTTCTCCCATCGATCTTCCTCGACGCTCGTCGTACGTGTTCACCGTGTCTTGATGGCTAATCTCACATTATCACAGCTCCCCTCTCTCTCCACTGATCCGCGTCTCGCAAAGGGCATGCTTGTCACGCCATGCCTTCATTTCTGAACAAGGTCTTCGGTTACAAAAAGCATGACGACAAAGAGGCCTCGCGGCCGACACGCGAGGCCTCCGATGGCACTCTACTCGATGGGAAATACGAAGCGATCCCATCTGTCGTGTCGCCAACGAACTCCACTTTCGCTGAAGCGCAGCAATCCAGGGAACCAGACCGCGAAGTGGGATTCTCCCTCTTCAGGCCCAGGCCACGTGGGCTCACCCAGAAGCTTGCCCAAAGGCGTTCCGAGGACGTCCCCCACCTCACACTCCAGCTACCTGGGCCCAAAGAAAACACGGATTCTCGTGCTCTGGGCGTCGTTTTTGAAGCAGACCCCGACTCGCAGATAGTGCTCAATGATGCCGACATCGCTGCGAAACGTCTCAACCCTTTGGAAGCCCTCATTCTCGTTCGGGCTTGTGCACAGGCCATTACCGAGCGTGGTATGTCTTTGCATAGTTTACTCCCGTTCTTTCACTCATGCTTTCGTATCAGGTCTGGAGACTCTTGGGATCATGCATCCACATTGGTTTTCTGCATCTGCCGACGTCCAACGCAGACTCATCTCCCTTTTCATCCGCTCCTTGACTCAAAGCAGGATAACCACGCTCTCTCCAACTCCCACTTCCACAACTTCAGCTTTCGAAAATGAGCTTCATTATACACGTTCTCCCCATGACGTCGCTGCCGTGCTTCGTTGGGGCCTGCGTCATCTCTCGCTTGAGAGTAGTCACTTTGGCAAAGACGGCACCGAATGGGGATGGTACAATGCATTTTTTGATGCAGAGCGTAATGGATCATACCCTCCCAAAGGCTTCTCCGAGTCACTGTTACCCCATCTACCTACATCCCACGCCGAATTGCTGACAACAACGCTCAACCTTATTTCATCGCTCGCATCACACGCAGAAGCGAACAGCATTTCTGG
>JBBPOD010000810.1:0-13953 GCA_038091255.1 Tylopilus intermedius | reverse complement strand
GTGTCAGAATGAAGATGGAATGTGTAGTTGGGAACAAGTACAAATGTATATAATGCTATATCATACTTTCACTGTTTTCGTGATGTTACGGTTTACCATTGAAGGCGATGACATCACGAGTACTTGCGCATGGGTTATTTAAATTCCCCCGAACTATATACAGCCCGAGGGTTGCGAGACATTGATCTGTGACACAACAAACGCAGTGAGTGTATTAATATATGAAGCAACTTGAAACTTGCATAGACAATGTAGGAACGATGACATAATCCGATCTGATTGGTCGTTCGGTCACGCCATGCGAGATCGTGTGCAATTCTTTTTTTTAGTTTAAAAGGGTCACCTCCGTCATTCGACTCCATTCCTTGTCCTTTTCCACCATGGCCTTCAACGCCACTGCAGCCGCAGCTGCACACCTGACTGCCCACCAGCTCTACGCCAATGTCGACCTCTCCAAGCTCACTTGGGTTGAGCAGTTCTGGGCTGCGTGGTACATCTGGATCGACAACCCCATCATTGCGACCGGTCTCATGAGTTTCTTGTTACACGAAGTAAGTCACAACGCCTAGAACAACGCGACACGCTTTGACACGCATTTAACCCAAGATCGTATACTTTGGTCGTTGTGTGCCCTGGATCATCATCGACGCTATGCCATATTTCCGGAAGTGGAAACTACAGCCCAACAAGGTGCCTACCCCGGAGGAGCAATGGGAGTGTACCAAGCAGGTCCTTTTCTCCCATTTCACCATTGAGTTGCCCGCTGTTAGTCCCCTTGAAACTTGCATTCTCGAATCCGCTCACAGCGGTCTTGTAGATCTGGTTGTTCCACCCCATGGTCGAAATGTTGGGTATGCAAACCTATCAAGTGCCCTTCCCATCCTTGAAGACGATGGTCCCACAAGTCGCCATCTTTTTCGTGTTCGAAGACATGTTCCACTATTTTGGTATGTACACTTTGTCGTTTTAGCTGCCAGCGTCTCTGAACGTCTTGGTTTAGCTCACCAGGCACTTCATTGGGGACCGCTGTACAAATATATTCACAAGCTGCACCACAAGTACTCGGCTCCTTTTGGTCTCGCTGCGGAATACGCCCACCCTGCTGAGGTGTTCATCCTTGGCACGGGTACGATCGCTGGGCCCATCCTTTACTGCTATTTCACGCGCAACCTCCACATTTTCACGGTCTACGTTTGGATCACGCTCCGTCTGTTCCAGGCCATTGACGCACACAGTGGTTATGGTGAGTGTCGTTGACTCTTCAAGCTGCATTCGCCGACGTCCACTCCCCCAGATTTTCCCTGGTCGCTGCAGCACATTGTTCCATTCTGGTCAGGGGCTGAGCACCACGATTTTCACCACATGGCGTTTGTGAACAACTTTTCGACATCTTTCCGGTGGTGCGACCGTCTATTTGGCACGGATGGCAAGTACCAGGAGTACCGTCGTCGGATCGCGGAGAGCAAGGCTGCGATGAAGGGAAAGAGCAAGGCTGAACAAGAGGCCGCAGAGCGTGCACTGATTGCCGAGTTTGAGGCGGAGGGCGAGCGATTGGAGGCCATTGCTGAAGGACTGAATCCGGACAAGACGGCCAAGGTGCAATAGACTAGATCTAGAGACATTTTTACTAGTACGATATTCCTAATGACACGTCTTTGTTCATGACTATGTTCCTCCCTCCCGAGACTTTGGAGCTCGTCTTTGTCCACCTTTCTCGCGCCGATCTTTGTTCTGTCCTCACCGCCAGTACTCTTCTTCACGACGTCGCCGCTCGCGTCCTCTACCGCGCCCTCGTCGACATCCGCCCTAAACCCGCCCTCCGCCTCGTCAAGACCCTCGCAAGAAACGCCTTGTATCCACCCCTCGTCCTTCGATTCGACCTCGAATGGACCGACAACACCCTCACCGCCAACTTTCTCCGTCTCCTCCACCGCGCCCTCCAACGCCTCCGCCACCTCTCCTACCTCGGCCTCGAATTCTCTACCACAGATAACCTCGCCAACCTCGCCTGGATCCTCCACAACCCTCCCTTTTCTCTCCGCATCTTCACCACCTCCATGCGGTGCGACCCCGGCCTCGCCCGCTTCCTCGCCACCCAACCCGACCTCGTCGAGATCTGCCTCCGCGGGTTCCACCCCGCCCCTGGCCCCGCCCCTGCCCCCGGGCCCAGCCTCGCCTTCCCACTCGCGCCCACCGCGCTCCCCCGTCTGCGCCACTTCCGCACCGTCCTCGCCGCACCAGACATCACCGCCGCCTTCCTCCTCAACCGCCCCGTCGAGTCCGTCTCGCTCTCGCTCTACCCCGGCGACGCCCCCGCCTCGCTCGACGCCCTCCAGCTCTCCGCCACCCCCCTCCGGCGGCTCACCGTCATGTCGTTCGACGGCGACGCACCCGCCAGGCTCGTCGGCGAGATCGCGCGGCGCGTGCCAGCGCTGGAGGCGCTGCACGCCGTGGTGCTGCTGAGGCATGCGACGACGCACGTACGTCCCCCCCCCCCTCCCCCGTCGGTGTATGCACGGATGACGGTGATGATGATGCGACAGGCCCTCCTCCTCGACACCGCACACGCGCTCACCCAGTTCACCGCGCTGCGCTACCTCACGTTCGTCGCCCCCGGCACGCTCTCGTCCGAGGACGAATCGGAGATCGCGACGGCGTGGGGACGGGCGTGTCCGACCCTCCGGACGATCATACTCCCCAAGGGCGTCGTGTGGGGGCACGTCGACGGCGCGTGGGTGTCGATGCAGGACTTGTGAGCGGGAGCTGCCTGGCGTGGGTGCATGATGAGTACTCGGGGATGATGTGTGCTTTCTGAAATGACACGCGCTCGCCGGCAGGTCGGTGCGCTTGACGAGACATCCAAAACAGCCTGAGAGGGAAACCCGACACCGGCAGCTGTTGGCACATCCCAAAACGTGTATCGGCCGACGAAACCCAACGTACTACGGAACCTTGTCTGATGTCACAGCCCAAACGTTCCCCGTCCCCATGACAGCCTGCCACCTAGTTCCATGTCCATGGCTGTGGTTGACATCGGCACACTGCCCCTAAACCAACGACTGTCAATGGGTATCCAAGTATATAGTCATCCACAAGTGCTACTACACAAAAATCCACGGTCGACCACAACACATTTTTAAGGCGCGAATACGAGGTGACATAGACGTACGAGGTAGATATAGAGGTGTACTAAGTATGGCGGGGCTGCAGAACAAGATTAAACAGCGAGTATTACAGAATCTCTCTCAAGCACGCAAAGAAAAAAATGAGGCAAACCTCGGTTCGTGGCAAATCTCTACGTCTAATGGGTGATCCCGAGGAATGACGTGGCCAGTCCAGCAGACACCAAGTCTCGAAAGGGACGAATCGATGTGGCTGAACACCTTGTCACTCCATGGATCGATCAGCCACGGCGGGGCGAAAAGAACGCAGGCGAGATAGTGGCGCGACCTGGGATATGTTAGAGGCCGTGCAATGTAGACGAAAACGGGAGTGGTGGGAAAACAGCTGCGAGACCTGGAGACAAATAATAGCCAAGATGCCCAATATGTATAATTTTTACTTTTCACAAAAGCCACCTCGAGGGGCGGCGAGAGAGTAAACCGGTGGGGTATCGCGCTCGGTGACTCGAGCAGGTCAACATTGAGCAGTGTCAACAACGGGGTACGGTGCCATTTGAACGTGCATTTGCATCGCTTGTTGTTGCTGCGCTCGGAGGTAATGTTGCTGCGCAGACGTGTACAACATTTGCTGTTGATATTGCTGAGCGTACGTCGGAGTCGAGTGACCGGTGACGGGCGTTGACTGGCCGCTTGCTACTGGCGTCGATTGCCGAGAGCTCGCAGCCGAGTTCTTGCCATGCGTGTTTTGTAAACATTCGTGCTTTCCGCTCGCGAGCAATGCTAGCCCTATTGCGCCGTGATCGCCCGAGTGCTGATAGTGGTACCGAAGCCCATTCATGTTCTTGTACCGCCGTTGACAGTCGCCCACCCCGCATGCAAATGGACGCAAACGACGTTCGGCCTCGCGTTCGACCTCGCGCATCTCACCCTCAGTGATCATGTTATCATCTTCACCCGCGGCCTCTCTGGCAGAGCGCTTGCTTGCGAGTAATGCTTGAACCTGCTCGAGATCCTTTGGGGGGGCAAAGTTGCAACTTCCGTGAGTCATGTGGTACTTGAGCCCGTTTGCCTGCTTGTAGCTCTTGTTGCAGTTGGGCTTGGGACACCGGAATGGCTTCGACAAGAGAAGGGAAGATGCGGGACGTGAGAGGGTTGTGCTCGCGCGGGGGCTGTTTTGTTGTGGTGACGAGGACTTGGTGGAATCCGATGATGGCTGTGAGGATGCGGGCTGACGGGAGACACCGGACGGGGAGGGTACGCGGGAAGCAGCGGGTGTGTTGGCGGGCGTGTTGGCGGTGGAAAACACGACAGCGGGAGGGATGCAGCCGTAAGGGCTGTTGGGTTCGCTAACGGGAGAGACCGGTGCTTGGACGTCATCGCTAGCGGGTGGGGAGGGGACGGTGCCAGGCATTGATGATGAGTAATCCGAGTAGCGCGCATAGCCGTTGAATGGTTCGGGGTTTTTTGACAAATTAGGCACGCTGTTGCGGGAAGAGGGGAAAGCAGCGTGGATGGAGCGGGTCGGGAGCACGGTCGTTGTGTCGAAGGCAGAGACGGGTGAGCGAGGCGAAGCATCTTTTGTGGACTGGCCAAAGTGGTTGAAGGAGTGTGTGGGGTGTGATGAGAGGGGGGTGGTGAGGGGAGTGTCGGGAGGGGAAGGACCACCTGAGGAGGGGGAGGAGTGATCCACATCGAGCTCCATGTCGTCTGGATCGAAACCGCCCTGGTGGTAAGCCGGAGGGAGGGGATGAGACAGTTCGGGGACATAGGGGATATGTTGGGTGCAGACGGGTTGACGTGTCGGGGGGAAGGCGGCGGGGGGGAGGTGTTGCTGTGGACGGCCAAACTGGTCTACGACGACGACGTGTACCTCCTCAAAGTGCTGTACGAGTGCATGGAGATCGTCTATTTGCAAGCCGCAACACGAGTAGTTCCGACACTGGGATGAAACAGAGTGAGAGGGAGCGTGTGAGGGGGGATGAGAGGGTTACCAGTTCGTCCTCGCGGTCAAAGGTAGAGAGGGCGTTGAGGATAGAACCACGATCGCTCTCTATGGAGGAGGAGAGTTTGGCGCACTTGAAGTCGCTCGGGCTGTGTGAGTGAGCGATGGCGGGTGTGGAGAGAGAGCAGGGGCTTACTCGAGAGGGCCGAGCAGCTGACCTGGCGAGCATCCAGGATAGAAACGACTACCAAACGAACCTGCCCGCCAAGACAAGGGCGAACCGAGAAAGTAGGACGAGTCGGTCGAGTTGCAAGCGATGGGTTGGGACATGTCGGATGATGTTGGTTGAGGGAAGAGAAACAGTCGCCTATTTAGCACGTACTTCTATCAATACTTTCCCACGATTACGTCCACGGTCCGATCATCAGTAAACACCTACAAATACACCTCTCGGCATGCCGGCATTTATCCTTATTTCCGATTCAGGTATTTCATCCATTTTCTCCTAATTCTATTCGAAATTCGCGGAAGAACGCTCCCCACACACACTGTGATCAGTTTGCACTCCGATCCAACCATCAGTCGTCCAGACGATGTGTCCTGTCATATGTCCCTGAGGATCGCCTCAGATGACTGTCTCAGCGTGATTGTCTCTTGACAGCAAAGGGGTCACCACCATCCAACTACAACAACTCATCAGCCTCAGGTTTGATCGATCGAAAGACTTGGGACAACTCCGCAGTCCCCTTTCCACTTCCACTACCCAAGGAATGCACACCGCCAAGAAGCCAATGCTTTCGCTGCGGCCCCTTTCTCGCCTGAAACCGCTTCCCTACTCCTCGGCCCGGACTGCGGGATTCTGCTCGATTCCCCGTCATACACCCCTCACTGCCGGGTGGCCTTGACATGGCAAACTCTTCATCGTCGCAGTTGAGCCACGCCCGATTCCAGCAGACAACCTTCCCCATCCGTTATCTCTCCGAGCTGACAAACGTTGGATTCGCATCGACGTTCTTGAGCCACGCTATGGTCAACGAATAGCCTCTCCGGCAATATCAACTCCGAGCGCGCAGTTGCAACACCTGTTGCCCATTCGCTACCTCGTGTGTTACGTCTTGACTTCGATTACCACTGCAAAACGTGCCCCGCCTCCGTTCACAATAGAAAGTTCCATACTGGGTTTCACCCGGCCCGATTAAACTCAATAAAAATGCCGCCTCCAACAAGGCGGTTCAAACTCTTTTTGTCACCCAAACAGGGCCGTCGTACGTGTTTGGGTGGGGCACGGCGCTACCGGTAACTCCCGGCTGACGCGGCAATGCAAGCCTCAAGGCTGCGTGGCGCATCACTTCGACGCAGCGAGGCCAGCCTGCAGTGCGCTCTCCTCCGGCGACCATATCGAACCACCCGGTCGATCTTTCTGCGGCCGAATGGCCTACATATTTTCCGGGCGCATCCGAATCATGATTGGGTGATTGCATTCTAGGGGGACGTTCGTTTACGGAAGCGTCAAAGACACCTTTTCGCCGCCCTCGCATCTAATCTAGGTTCAACTCGCGACGGCGTGTCCTCCACCGTGGCGGGTCGTACGTATCATAATGAACGAGTTTGGTAGATCCTTTATGGGTCTCCTCCTGGCCCGCGGGAATGCACAACGTCGTGATCGGTCTCAGCAACGCCCTTCCCTGACGTTCCCGCTCGATATATCGCTGCGCGCTGATACCCCAGTGTGCGTATCGACCCGTGATGCGGCCACGCTGATTCCCGTTCTCGGGCGTGACCACGTCTCACTAACAATCCTCAGCTACCGGCTTTCCCGTGACATGGACAGGCAGTGCCACGACGGCGGCACGAACAAGCACCGCGCCATAATTTATCTTCGCTTCCTGTAATACTTCCATTGATGTTCCTTACCCCAGCGTTCCAACGTCCCACCTTATAGACTCCGATATCGTGACGGATCTTCTTTCTGTCGGACGCGCCAGCATGGCCGCTTGGGGCATGGTCCACAGAGATCCCGCCCCGCCTCAGCTACAGCGCAAGGCACGTCTCGCTGTGCAGCGCTGCCAGTGCACTGTGACCGTGGGCGGTGCAAGAAGCCGCCGGCCCATTGGCACTGGCAGACACCCCCCGTGGCGTCGTGATCCACTGGCAGATGGGCAGCCTCGAGCCGCATCTCTTCCACACGCGCCCCCCGTGCGGTTCCATCATCCCTGCTGAACGTTATCATCATCCCCTCGGCTCACGTGACGGGGCTTTTTGTCCAACTGGAAGGCATGTCATTCATCACGGCAGGTCCGTCAGCCCTCTATCGCCGCTCGAGCACGCGCGGAGGACTGCCAGTGCCCGCCAGGCCAATCTCAGGCTGTGACGATGGGGTCATGTACATATGGGGCCTAGCGGTGGACTAGCACGTCGTCGTGGACCTTGGCGCAGACGTGCGCCCTCGGAGCCTGAGGGGACCGCGTATCTGGGCCGATATACTATGGTCTAGGCTGTGCAGACGCTCCAACTTGAGGACGGCAGTTTGTGTTCGTTGTCGGCGATCTGGGGGCTCACTGATCACCCTGGCGCGGGATGCAGTCGCGTCCGCGCCTGAGGCGCCGCAAGCGCTGCCAGCGCGATATTGGGTGGACTCGGGACAGACGCCCATGGCCGCGCGGGCCCGGGTGTCGAGGTGAAACGCATCCAACGTCGTTGCATCGCTGACGGGGCCCCGCTGTGCACCCACCCCGTACATGGGACGACGTCATGGCGTCGCGCTCCCGCGAGTGTGGTGTGTCCGCCACTGGAGGTGGGGATGACATGGGCATTGACAAGGGGGCGATGCGACCGCGGATGCGCAAGCGGCGTCTGACGACCCTGACGTTGCGTGAAGTGGCACGACGAGGTTCAGGTTGCGCGAACGTAAACGTCGTATGTATGAACGCAAGACTGAATGCTTCCTGCGCCGATCGTCCTGCGCGCCGCGTCCTGTAGGGCACAGTCCAGAGGACCCCGACGTGGGTGTGGGTGCACGGCGGGGCTACATACAATGTGGGAGTCGTACGTCCCACCGACCAACCCCCTGGATTTAAACGCCTATAATACGTACATTGATAACAAACGGCGAGCCTGAGGGCAAAGGCCCACGCTTGTCACCGTCGGGGAGATCCCGTGTGGGGGGCGCATCTTGCCCCTTTGGACACGGTGGGTTCCTGTCTGAATCGAGGCAAGATTCTTGGAGGAAAAGCCCTCGGACGGGTGCACTCTACCATCTGTATTCCCATGTTATTGACATGCCAGTCTGAATCCCCACCGTGATTGTCGGCATGGCGCATGGTAAGTAATTGGAATGAATGTGTGCGAGCCACCGCTTGACCCATTGATCGCGTACACTGACAACGTCAGCGTGACGAAAGACGACGATGCGATCAGCCTAGCGCGTCGCACTAGAAGCCACGGGGTCCAGGGTGGGATGTAGAATGCAGTCAAGGCGGCCCTCTAGCAAGCTCAGTCGCATGCTCGGGGTCTTGGACTAAGTCGGATGGACGACGTGTCACATCTAAATCCTGATGGGGTACTCGGCGTATACGCGTAGGATTAAATTATGGTGATCGTGACGTGCGCTGTGGCGTCCTGACATGTAGCTCCGAAAACACCCGCAGTGGGTCGCGAGTTGTGGCCAATGGCTGGAATGATGGATGGTACATACCGTGCCCTGGACAGCGCACGTGTGTCGCTCGCTCGGCCGCAGGAGATAGCACTAGTGTAGCTCGTGCGTATTGGCACCTCCATAACGGTCACGTACGGCCGGGTCTCCATACCACGGCTGGCGAGCCGTCTCCATTGCATTTCCAGCGACGCCGTGACTGCCCGTGATAATGCACCACGCTTATCGCCACACGTTATCCAAGCGTCGTAGAGATCCTATGTAGATCGTTAATGTTGTCGCCTCCGAAGACAGGGGCCATGCTGTCGATCGCGATCGATCGATGCGGTCGCATGGGCGCTGCGCAACAATGATCCACTGGCATGTCGACCCCCGCATCACGATTGACGACCGTATGCACCCGTCGTGCCGCCGCATCTGACAGACAAGGACGAGCCATGCTCGAGTCGTCTGGGGCGCTTCTGTCGCAGCTGCGTTCGGGACCGATATTGACGGACTATCCTCCATGCGAACCTCGGATACCAACGTCGAGGTTCAAAAAAGGCTAGCGCGGTCGTCCATCAATGTCTCATCACCGCATCAATTCATCTCGATACGTCTCGTCCTTTAGAACCAGCGATCACCACGCAACTCGTCCTGGTCGTCGTGATGGCGCTACTGGCGACGTCTCTCCGAATGGCCGCAGCTATCACCAGGTTGGTGGCATACGAAGCCCAGTACGGGCCGTTGACATACGTCGCCGCAGGGCAGCTTGCATGCGCTGCCTCGGGCTATTCCGATCGCCCTTGTGCATAGCCTAGAGACCGTTGAGAAAAAAAGCACAAATACGAACTTGGTACCTTTCTCTCCAGTACCGGGGCTGTGGAGCGAGGGCCAACAATGAACCTGCCATTGTCGCGATGGTGGTTCCGAGGATGTCCTTGTTGCGCTCCGTTCGGAGATGGGTTTCGCGGCTAAGGATATTATCCCGACGAAAGGTTACCGTGGGTAGACGGCCACCTGTTCAGGTTACATCGATCACCAACATCCATCTCTCACGTGTCCTCAGAGGCGCTTCTCAAGCAGTGACCACGTTGTCTGTTAATTGCATTTTGAAAGTATTGTTATCAGGGACACTACGTCAACAACACCGTAGAGAAAGCATAGAGTGCCATTGCGACAGTACAGTTATGGGGGATGTGGGTATTGGCCTGGTGGATATTGTGATGGATGGGATGCGTAATAGTGTCGGTTGGGCGGTGGATGGGATTGTTGTACATGCGCTTGCTGCTGCGAGTAGCCGTGAGGGGGCTGGGTGGACGCCACTGTCATCATAAGAGGTGCCGCGGCTTCGTCGCTGGAAAGAAATTAAGCATGTATGCGCATGGGCGCGGTTATCACCTACCCAAACACGGTCTTGATAAGGTCGTCGAGCATGGTTTCTTTCTTCAGCTTCTCTTCCCCTGCTTGCGCACGTGCCACTCTGCATCCACATTACATCGGTATTCGGAAGAGCGGGAAGGTCAACGCACCTCAGTTCTTCAATAAGCGCGGCGTGGGTCTCCAGCGCGTACCGCCACTTGGCCTTTTGTACTACATACTTGACGAGCGCTGGCGAGCGACCAAGTATGAGTCCTGTTTGGGGATCCATAAGTCGGGCAAGATGTGGGGGCAATCCATCGTCTTCATCGTCGCCTTCCAAAACATCGTCACCGTGTTCCTCCTGTTGAGGCGCGACGCTGTCAAAGTAATCGGTTCCGAGCGCACCCGCCTCAGAGGGTGATCGGGGTTCGACTTTGAAGGTGTTGAACGCTGAGGGTGGCTCGGTAGGTTGCGCGTTTGGGGTACTCGACTGAGGCGAGTCGCCTCGTTTGCGTTTGCGAGAACCACCTCGGCCGGAAGGGGGTGGTGGCATGTTGTGCTGGAGACGCATGTGCTTTGCGAGGGCATCGGAGCGGGTGAATGATTTGTCACATTCTTTGTGGGGTCAAGATAGGGCAAGACGTTTGGACGTGTCGACGTACCTGGTCGGGAGCATATAAAAGGCTTCTCGCCCGTGTGCGAACGGATGTGCGAGATGAGCGCAAAGCGGGAGGTCTGAGCGAGACCACGGCGGCTGCACGTTGCCCATTCGCAAGTGTAGTTGGACTTGTGGACGCCAATATGCGCTAGGATGGGCACGTCAACTGGAACGCAACAGTGGTAGGGTGGGCATGGCTCACTGTTGTGGATGTGCTCAATGAGGGTGGGCAGATGGGTGAACACGATGCCACAGTCGTCCCAGAGACACGTTACGGTGTCCGCGTTTTGTTCTGCGGTGGGCGCTGAGGAAGGCCCAGGTGAACCGGCGGCTGTCTCGTCGGGGGCGGATGTGGGCGCGTAGCTGGGCTCATCTTCGGACGAGTCGTCGTCATATTTGAACGACGACTGCGAGAACGACGGCGACGGCGAGCGGAACGCTGGTGCGGGCGAGTACATCGTGGACCGCGTCGAGGAGGTGTTTGTCCATGTTTGATCCTAGTCCGGTGTTTAGCCGAGGCTACTTCACACTGGCATTTCTACTTCATTCTATGAACTCCTTGATGGCCCTCGCAACTCCTTCGATGTCCTCCACAATGTGCCAGTGACCCACGTCCTTCATGGTAATCACCTTCACCTTTGGAATATGTTCCCTTAGAAACACCACCACGCCCTCAGGCGACACCTTGTCCTCTTCTCCCGCCAGGATCAACGTGTCAGCCGTGATATTTTCAATCGCAGGATCAGTTGCCTTAGCAGCCGCCAAACACGCAAGCGTGTACCCTTCAACTTGGCTGTTGAGTAGCGAAAATCGAGCAAAGTGGCGGGCGAGAAATGACGTTTGCAGCGAACGTTCGGACATCCCGACTTTGGAGACAGGGTCAGCGACGGCGATCATCCCATCCCTGCGTACGGCTTCAGCTCGAGCCGTAAGCGCTTTGATACCTGCTTCTCCGAATTCCCTGACAGGGCCCAGAAGAACTGGCGAGCATCCGTCATCCATCCGTCAGACTTGTCCATGCTAAACGTTTGCTCACTCATTTTCGCAACTCTGGCAGGATACGCTGCAGCTAGTGTCATCGCAATCATCTGTCCGTTCTTCAGCGCACATGAAGTGTCTGGATCATGACAAGACGCACCCCTCCCATTGAGTGGCCGATCACGATTGCTTTCTCGACGCCATGTACGTCAAGCACTGCCTTTACACTCTCCGCATAATTCACGATCGATATCTCATTACCGCTCAGCGGACTCAATCCCTGCCCCTCTAGGTCGAACGTAATTATCTTACGTGTAGAAGCGAGTCCCGAGACCTCCATAACAGGTCCGATATTTGCGCCTGAACCACCTAATCCATGAATGAATACAATGGGCTCGAGTGCCGTCCATATCCCTGGAGGTGGCGATGTGTGCTCAACGTGCAACTGCAACCCTGAAGGAAGGCGGAGTCTGTTTGCGTCAGCTGGACTGGTATTTGCAAAGGTCAGTGAAGAAAGGAAGAGTCAACTTTTTTAACGCACAGGGCCATCTCCAAGTGATATCCGCGGTCTGCAGTGAATGGCGACAGGGTCTGAGAGCGATCAGTGTTAAGACTTGTCACTGACTTTAATGGTCAGCCAATGTATCTTCATATGATCCGGTGCCACCGGTCTTGGAGCTCTTGGTTTAGATAACTTCACCCTGCGAGCTATTCATAATCAGTGAAATATTTCCGACACTGGCCTTGTGATCCCTATGACGCTATGCTAGTGCCGTCTCAGGTGGGTGGCGCAGTTTAAACTTATCTTCCTCGGTAGCTTGGTTCTGCGTCGTGGTTTTAGCAGTCGTCACGGGGAAAGATACGCAATATGTGATCGTGTCCGTTGATTATGATGCCCGTCCCTCTTTGGGAATAAAGGGAGTCAGTTCTCGCGTAGGTGTGGACTCTTCATTGCTTCTGTATCAAGGCTTGTGATATTATTCCATATAGACCTATGTTGAAGGTTGGTTTCCCATCATCAGGGGAGAGAAACCTGACCTGCCTCTTGCTGAGCATAGGTTATCGAGCAGTTCCCTACCTTGAACTTGCTGTATCATAGGAAGATTTGACTTCCAAGATACCTATGGAAAAACTTTTCGGAGCGTTTGACGTACTTGACTACCACACAGATTCGAGTCGGAGATGGTGAGTGCCATATGATCCTGTCCTACCAGTCAAACGCCACAGTTCGTCAACCTTGCGCCCTCTGAACCTATTTCACGTTCTCAACGGCATTTGTATGTCACCTTTTCTTGACGTATTCATCGAGTCCTCATGGCGCAGGTCGTCACAGCGATGGCATTGGCAAAGTAAGTATGGCTCCCAACTAGGAAATTCAATATAGCTCACCAAGTCTAATGCCTGAATGAGTATCACGGGAGCATACCTACAGCTTGTGACGGAATGCCAACGACTGGGCGGCCATCACTCCAGGGTTGAGAGGTCTCCCTGTTGACCCCAAGTTCTTGGAACATGAAGCGATTGGTTGTACGATGATGACGCTCCGGTTAGATCGCAACCCGCCGTCAACTATGCTGACAGAGACTCTTCGTGCGTGCAGGGTCGTTGTATGATACCTGCCTTGAGCAGGATACGGGTGCTTAGGTGGCGGCTATGCCATGTGCCGTACGTGAGTTGCTTCTACATGAATTCCTCGGAAGTTGACAATAGAATGTGTTGTCAGTGTGTGCACCCTGCGCCACCCCGCTCATTGACTCGAGGTTCGTCTTGCCAAGCAGCCTGAGGCTGACAATGTCTCCGACCCTGACTAGCTTTCTAACGAGGTGCACGTTCATTTGTACTTAGCTCCTTGGGGAACGGAAGTTGATTTACGAGATACGGCGTAGCCCGTGGTGGCGTGCTCTTTGATGGACTACCTCCCGCTTACACTCCACAAGGACGTCCATAAAGGCATTCAACGTGTTCGCCGGTTGGCAGGCGTTATCAGTGTTTGTGACTCTTCCACTTATATTCCTCCCACATTGTCTGACGGGCTCGTGATTGATATTGAATCTGCTCGTTCTGGAGCCACTCCCATGCCCGTTGCGATGGAGTTGTTCACAGCCTCCGGCATGGGGCTGGCGTATTCCAATGACGCGTCGTGTTACAGAACTAGCTCACTAGTGCGACATGGCATTCCCATCTACGTCACTCGTTTTCTCTGGTCGCGGAAAAGAAAACTGGATATATGCGACGTAAAGGAGATGAAGGGACTTGTCAT
>JBBPOD010000809.1:0-13973 GCA_038091255.1 Tylopilus intermedius | reverse complement strand
CGACCAGACGACATCTTTGATGCAGGTCGGTTTGGAGTTGGGATTTACGGCCGGGTCTGACGCAAGGGGATAAGGGCCAAAGCGGTCGACGAGATCCTGGAGATATTCCTTGGAAGGGGTGCGGGGAACCTCGCCGCTTTCCAACGGTACGCCGCACGCAATGCGGTATACTCTTTCAGAGATGGCCGTCTGGCCGTCGGCAGCCAGCAAAGCGTTGAAGGCAGATGGCAAGGGGAAGAAAACGAAGAAATTGTTCGGGGACAACGTACCGCTCAACGCGCTTTGCTCTGCATCAGCAGTATCAAAAGTCACGTCGGCAATCACCCCTTGAGTAAGGATGTTGTTCGCCTCTCCCTTGACGTTGACTGGATCGAGGAAGCCTATCCCAGTTGTAGAGCGGACCTACACACAATGAGATGACAGCCCAATTCATCATCGAGAGGAGATTTACCACAGAGCGCGCGCCATCTGCGCCGATGATATACCGTGCCGTGATTACCCTACCATCCTCAAAGGAGACATCAGTGAGGTTTGGGTTCGACGCATTGCGTCTTAGCCCAACCACCTTGAACGGCCGATATACGTTGACACCGCAGCTCTCCAGCTTTTTCTCGAGTATACGCTCTGTAAGGTTCTGGGGGATAACGAGGACGTATGGGTGTCGAGTATATGATTTGAGACTCTCGATGTGAGGGCCGATAAGCCTCGTCGAGCGAGTTCTGAGATAAGAGGAAGTGTCTTTGATGCCCTGCGATATCATGTCGTCCCCACAACCGATCGTGTCTAGTGCCTGTATGCGTCATTTGAATCGGACAGCAAATGAACAATGGGAGAGGCTTACTTCCAGAGTGGCAGCGTGAACTACGATGGCTCGGGAAACGTTTTCCCCCCGGGCTAAGGCATCAACGATGACAATATCACGAACCTCGTGGTGGAGGAGAGAGAGAGCGGCGGCAAGTCCGGCAGGACCGGCCCCAACGATGAGGACTGTGGTTCTATCAGGAAGAGACATGCAGATGGTTAGCACGGGGCAGCACGAGAAGTTCATGGGGCCCTAAATACATCCCAGCAGACAACGGGGTATCGCGGTGGATTTGACGACGGGTTTCAATGACCGTCTAAAGTTCAGTTGTTCCGACATTACCCGTGGGTTTTGAAGTCGTATTCCCACCCAGGAGTGGAGTGAACCAAGAATCTTTGCTCGTTACTTAATCACGGTTCACCATTATGGTCGCCGCAGACTTCCAAGGGTTCCTGAGCCACTCAAGAATCAACCCGAGGCGACCCCACTAAAAGTTGCATTTTTCATGATATTCACCACAAGTTGAAAACACCGTCAGAGAAGCGATTCGGAGGGAACCAAGCCCGGCAATATTACTCATGCGTTTCAGTCACACCCTTCTTACTGTCTGCGTTCTCAAGGCATGTAATCCAATGCGGGGTCAGCCCGTTGTGCCTGGCTATGAAGGATGTATGAGTGAGTTTGGCAATAGATCCCAAATGAACGGAGTGCCAACCCAACAAACTCGCTTCTTTCCCTCTCACTGGCGAAATACCACTGGAATGGAGCGTGCGCTTCAGTGGTAACTGCATCCACCGCACAGGTCGAGGTGGGCTCCACGCTCTCAAGGTGTAGTCCCTTGGCGGGGGCACAGATCACGTAAATGTACGTTGCCAGTGGGACACCGAATGAGGATCTAAGACTTTGACATCGCCGCCGACGTGGTGGCGTTCTTCTTCTGCACATATGTCTCTGCTTGCTTTCGTCACATCCAGGATTTCAGTGCGACATGCAATCAGCGGAGTGAGAGATTCCAGCTTTTGCGGAACTCTAGGGTCATGATTTTGAAGGGATAGAATTTCTAACACATACTGTAAATCTTGTGACATCAAGAAGCACGGGATTTTACAACATACCTTTCCAGAGTCATCCTAAACGAACATGAGCAGATGGATGTCAGAAAAGTGCATAAAGGGTAGCGGACGTGAACAAGACTCACTCTTTGTTGGCTGTCTCGTCAGATGTTCCAACAGCTGACTCGCTAGGCGATCCATCACGTATTTCAAGTTTAAATCAAACAGGTGGACTTGAACTCGCACGTCTCGTTGTCTGAGCCATCGGAGTATCTTGCATACGAGCAGATCGGTTTCCCGTTGATTCTTCTTGGGGCGCTGCTTTCTGTCATCCACTCGGTCCGGGGCGAGTGGATGACGGAAAGCGTAGCAGTTTCCAGATTGCACCTAAGGTCAAAGATCCATTCGAAGAATGATGAACACATTGAAACCGCAAGTTTGTGAGTGACGAGCGAACGATTGAGAGTGGAGTTCGAAGGGGAAGGGATAAGCGAAATGGATGAGGGATGAGGGAGAGTTGTAATTTTGAGCGTGACTCGCACGCCTCCGAGTCGTTGCCATACCAAATGACGAGGACGAAGCAATCACACGACCCGATACGCAGTGACCGTGACCATGACCGATTACATCCCCCTGCGGCAACTTGCATCCCCAGCCCCTCGGGTTCCTGTGCAATTGTGTGACGACGCCATCAACATACGAGAGGGGCCAACTTCAAGTTGAACAGCATCAACGCTACCGTGACGCGATCAAGAGCTGACGCATCGAGCACGATGATGATCGTGCTACGCTGAACACATTATCATGTCTCCGACTCCCTGCTACCACCGTGACCACTCTCACTCCGAGCGAGCATCAGGACGATGATGGGCCGATGGCATGACGTGCAGGAGGACTCGCCTACCATGCCCCTGCAGGCTCGCACCCCCGGGTCACTCGGATGGCAAGCTTCACTATGCCAAGCCATTGTGCCGACAAGGGACTTGGAGTTCTTATGAATCAGCCAGAGTACGATTGTTTAGTTTTAGGTTATCCCGGTCACCTGGTGTAACTATCTGCCTGCATTCTGCTCTCCATCTAACTCTTTGCTAAACATGGTTCCCATCGAGTGGTGAAAGTCGCGGGAAGCGGCTAGTAAGGTATCTAGGCTGCCTAGTCTCTCGGAGGACAAGTGATCGGAGAAACATCGTGTATTACATAATTCACGAGGTTCAAGTTCGTAACGTCCATTCCCGTGACCTCTCTCCTCCTGTGTAGCCTGCAGCGATGCCCAGAGACTAGTAACTGTGACAATGCTGTTACCGACTCTCAATGGGATCCTTGGATACAATCTCTCTCCGCGATACGTGACGATTCTGGCGAGCTGCTTTTGAAGGGAATCGAACTTGAAATCAACATGTTACGAGCCCACAAGGTGTCTGAATCTTATCGCCACGTCCATGAGAGATTTCATCTCGCTTGAGGTGCCCAAGATTCTTGGGAATAACACCATTCATCTTGCCCCTTTGCCTCCGCAAGATCAGACAGTTCTACGGGAACCACAAAGGGACACCTGATTGTACAAGGAAGGGACAAGGTCACTTTCAAGTATTCGTCGACGACGCTGCTGGCTTTAAAGGCGAGAAACGGACTTTTTGAATTATAAAGTTGCATGGTTCAAGTTGGTGTCGTGGCGAGAGTGTTAACTCCGCTGCATGACTTGAAATCTTGATCTTTTCTTTTCAAGTTTAGCACAGCGGGTGGCAAACCTCCGCTTCTAGGAGCAGGTCTCAACCGTGATACTAGGCAAGCATTCCACCGGTGATCTTGTATGGCACTGAGCAGGTGTCTTGAGTGTAGACCGCTTCGAGTTGGGTGTCTGTCGATTGTGGTGCCCCGCCGCATCAACAGTCGGGCAAATTTCATTCTCATCACCAGTCTGCCTAAAACGGATTTGCCCGAGAACAGCGGTGAGACGTGTTGTGATAACGTACACATTTGAGCGATGCTGTAATCCACCTTTTCGCGTTCGCTTAGAACGTGTCAGATTCGCTGGCTGCCCTTTGCTCCCGTTGTACACGATCATTTCGCGACCTGCGCCAGGGCTTGGGTCTGGGGGGGATCCAATCAACACACCGAGGATATAAGAGCGACCAGCTAAACTAGGTTTCCCCTCGCTCTTTCAACAAATGCTCAACTTCAATCACGAAGAAATGGTGGCTCTTCATAAGGAAGAGCAAGCGTACGCTGACGCGGTCTCCCTCGAAAACCCAATAACTGCTCGTCGTCGGTTAGTTCGAGTTGAACGGAGTAGTCCTATCTTCATGGAGAGTACGTCGTGCCCACTGGGGGTGTCGAGAGCGAGAAGGGCTAACAGCAATGACAGTTGAACAACTTTTTGCGAAAAACTGGCTTCGCTGGGAAAAGTATCGACCTGAGGTCCAGTTCATATACGAAATCCAATGGCCCGAACACGCACTGCAGCCATATCTCGCCTATAGGTATCGCTCTGTCCACGATTTATTTCGCTCGCTCATATTCCAACCCAGAGCCAAAGTGCAAGCCTTCACACATGCTGAAGATGGACGTGGCAACGAAAAATTTCTTTTCCACGGCACCAATCGTGCATGCATGTTGGGAGAATCAGCGTCCGCTATTCTTCTGTGTTATCGCAAAAAGTGCTCTCTTTGCTCTATTTTGCGCACCTCACTCGCCGTGAGCAAATGTGGTAAGTTGATGGTTTGCTCTTCCGACCTGGATCCGCTGCTCACAGGACTTCATTCATCAAGGGACAAAAAACGCCTTTAAACGGTGTGTAATATGTTACGGCATGGTCGTTGCTACATAAAAATGCTCATCTTCTATTTAACTTAGATACGGAAATGGCATCTATCTCACGCCCAGCTCGTCCAGTACGTGCGGTATTAATTTCTTCAGTCTCCTTACTATTTTGTCGTTTCTCACCATCCACAGAGGCGGACGAATACGTCTCTAACCTTGCCCACAGAGCATCCCTTCGCGTTATGTTGATCAACCGGGTGGTCGTAGGGAATGCCTTCAAGACGTGTCGGAATGCACCCCAAATCGTGCCATTGTCACCTGAATATAATTCCGTACGTAGAATGATTTTCTGATGCAGTTCTCGAGTAGATTCCTGAGAGAACTTGGCTCTCCGTAGGTTGAGGCGGAACCCGGGCCGGAGTCAGATCTAGTCAACCCGGGTCAGTCCCTATTTTACCCCTTCTCCTTGTGCTAAGACGAGATATCCATAGAGACCGTCATATATGACAACGACGCGGTGCGTCCGGCCTATGTAATCGTGTATGGGAGTAGATCGCAGGCGCTGTCGTGTTGGAAAACGTTTTTCTGGAGGTGGTTGCAGATCTCCGATCATGTCGCCACAGCCTTGCTGGCGAGGCATTCTGTGACCAGGTAGGGAGCTGGCTCCCTCAAGCTGTACTGCGTCATTCTCATTCCAACAGCGTACGCGATCGTGTGTCGACGATGTGTAACTGATGCCCAGATAGCTCTACTTCGGCGTATATACTTGGTGTTTGACTTGAACATGTCGAGTGATCGCACTTAGCGCGTACGATTAGCACGACCAATTTGCATGGCGGACGAGCCATATACTTAGTGAACTTTATGTACTCACGTCGTGCACGCCGCCCGCCACGAACGCGGCGGATTTCACTGTGACCTAAGACTGCTCATATTCAGACTAGTCTGGTGGCCAGCTCGCTATGAATCTGGACATCCATTGCTAGTGTGCATTAAACTATGCTCGGACGAGGTCCCGCCACATTTGTCCTGTCATCTATCTATCTGGGCGAGCCCCAAGGCGTTATCGCAATACAACCTGCCAGTGGAATGCTGAAGAAACACACTTACCTTTGAAGGAGGCACCTCCCCAGGACATGTGCACTGCGAATAGGGACCTTCGAAGTAGAAAACGGGAGCCGTTTTGGCGAATATCTCCACCGCACCGTTCCTGCTGGAATACCGTGCGGAAAATGCAGGGTCGGGGGCGGGCAGCATGGTTCCGCAGTTCAAATATTTTATCCAACTCTGGCGACCAATGGGTGCCAGGGAACGTCGGTCTTGTGTGGCAGCAGCGACTCGGACCATATGTGCCGTTGAATCGCGATCCGACCCTGCCTTTTTGTCGACCGGACGGTCCACCCTGTCCACGCTGGCGCACTTTCGTATCATCCCGGGCGATAGTCTCGAACCAAACGTCCTATAGGAAGCGGTTACTCTGAAATCGGCCACTTTCGTGACCGAATGGAATCCGCTCCTGGGTCGAGGTGACAGCGCACATCCTACATGCAATACATATTTCCCCTTATCACCGTGTCGGTTGTGGTTGACCAATTTGAAATTCTTGAAGGTGAGACATTCGCTTGTTCGATCGTTACATTCCGGACACGTCGCGTCCGGTACGGACCTTGGGCGGGTGTCGTAGACAATGCTTCCGATCAACCGTGGACGATGCAGGGCACAGAAAACATTTGGAGTCAAAACAAGAAAAGCTTTGTATTAATCATAGATATACACAGGTGGGCGATTACAGCATGCACGGCGTGCCGTATACAAACGGAGAAGCATGATAACGAGGAAAAGTGTACATACATATGGCAACAACAAACCAACCTCTCCGACCCCTCACGCATCGTACACGACCCGCGCGCCCACCCACGGATACGGATAATTGTGCTGATAAAAGTTGCGCACCGTCCGTCGACCGGCGAGACGGGGTATCGTCGCATACGACGCTCCCAGCGAGACGTGGTGCTTTTCGTCGAAAAAGTCGGTCGAGTACCCTGGGAAGTGCGTGGTCGGGAACAGACCCTCATGGTCGCTCAGGAGGGTTGAGGTCCATTCCCAGACGCCTCCGTTGGTACCTTTACCACCGTGTTCGTCGAGACCTGCCGTCGCCCTATTGGTACACACGTCAAAGTGAAATGGAAAAGGAGATAATACATCAGCAAGTCGGGCAGGGGCGAAAAAAGTGTGAACGCTCACGGAACGGGGTGCCAATGCCTGAACCCGACGTTTGCACCACCTGCGTGGCCGACGTCGTATGTATCAAGGAACAGCCGCAATTCGGGTTCGGTGGGGAGGCGTCCTCCCTTGGATTTCGCATATGCCAACAGGCCGTCGTAGGATGCCAGCACTGGCCAATGCTTTGCAACGCTCATCGGCACCGGGCCATACAGCGTACGAACCTATAATGTCACATGAGCACTGTAGAATACGTGTCGAAAGAAAAACGGACCTCGATTCCTTTTTCGCTCGACACCCAGCTCGGCGGGAACCCAGCCTGGTCCCGCTCGCCGGCGTTCCAGAAAGTAAGATACTCCTCGTTGGTGATGGGCCGCCACGACATCCGCACCCGGCCCACCGTGACCTGCCTCGCCGGGTTCTCATTATCCCACCCAAACGTGTGGCCGTCGACGCGGTGTGTCACTTCGGGATTGAGATCGTCCCCTTCGCAGTCATCGAGCCCCAGCGTGACCGTGGCCGGCCCGAGCGTGACGGTAGACGTGTTCGGCGCACGCTCGCTCGCGTCCCAGGCGGCTGTGAGCGCAGACCACGGTGGCGGCGCGAAGCCAGGCGGCGGAAGCGTCCCCGTCCCAGCGCGCTGGATGAGCATGTACAACAACGTCTGATGCGAAGCGCCGTCAGCACCCTACCGCCACATGCGACCCCATCGGATGACGCCACGTACCTCGACGTGCCACCCCTCGTGCTCGTGCGTCATCGCGAGCATCCGGGCGACGTGCCTGTTCAGCGTCCGCCGTCCGGCTGCGACGTCGTCGTACAGCCGAATCAAACGTGCGCGTACGCGATCGCGGAACGCAAGGATGCTGCCGAGCGTCGGCCAATCCTCGTCCTTGTCCGGTACCTCAGAGTGGCGCTATTAAAGTGGCGTCCCCGTCTCAGCATGACAAAAACGTAGACAAAAAACCCCCGTCGATAAACGAGGCCAGAGACGTACGTGGCAATGCTCAGGATCATCTACGTGGGGATCGATACCGCGCTGTCATAGCACGATCGTCAGCTGGTCATGCTTCCACGCCCGATCACGCCGCGCACGACTTACCTCGAATATCAATGTGAAGCGTTTCGGGTCCGTATTGGGCTCGTTCAACGCCCTGCTCATCAACATGTCCAAGAACCTGTCACACGCATCAGTATCGCTCTGGACGCCTGTACCCGAGCCTGAACACTGACGTGGGAATGTGTCCGATGTAAAATAGACACTTGTGCCTCAGATCGATCGGTTTCTGGTGCAGCATCGCCGTAGGAATCATGCCTAGCGTCACCAAGTCCCAAGCCGCCCACAGCTTACGCCAATCATCGAGTGTGGGTACTCCGAACGCGGCGCGTGAGGGCAAGGGGGGGAAGAACATCTGGGGACGCTCCAAAAGATAGAGCGTGGCCCGGCCTCCACCCAGTGTCGGCGGGGCAAAGGCGTCTGTAGAAGAGACAGAGAAAACGACGCGAAGACCGCTCGAAGAAAAGGTGTTCAGCGCTTCGACCGGGGTTGTCTATCGCAGGCCCGGTATCAGCCCCGGTCTACTTTCCTTCCAACATACGGTACTCACCAGGACGGCTTTGGTTTCATGCGATTTGACGAACTCGTCCACCGACGAGAGCTCTCCGAGTGGTGTCGGCGCACCATCGACCAGGTAAAACGCATCACCTATGAGGATCTAAGCTGGGGTGACGGGTGGATGCCTCAGAAATTACCTTCGGGGACCTTCACCCACTGCTTGTCAACTAGGCAAACATCGGGCAGGGCCTCAGCGATGCGCTTCATCGCTGCCTGGGTATCTTTCATGTCAAACGGTCCTTCGTGAGCGACCGACAGGAGGATCTTGTCACCATAGCCCTTTTCGAGCTTCAACGCAAACGCCTCGAGACGGGCAGGATCGACAAAGGAGGGAGGGAGAAGATAAAGCTTAGAGGGCACGAATTCAGAGGAGGGCGTGCTCGTTCCGGACAGCCCAGAGTCCGAGTGATTGGAAGCAACGGAGAGAGAGGGTGCAGACATGCTCAAAAAGCTCGCAAGACTCGATGGTGCAAATGGGGCGCAAAAATGCGATTTTTATAGGATAGTGAAACGTACAAACACGTACACATCAATGGCAAAGATCCGAATACAATGGCTTAAACGGTCACCAGACCGACGGCGTCTGGATATGATGTCAAAATGAGGCATGGAGGCTTCCACAATATGTAAATTGTGTTCGAGAAAAAGGTAATGCCAAGAGAACTTACCAGCGGAGCTAGGCGGCGACCTGTGCGAACAGAGTCGCAGAGCCAATCATGAAGCGGGTCAGATCGGCTGGGACGGGTGACCGTCACTGGAGTTGGCCGGGCAGGCGGAGTCTGAATCATTGGACATAAGAGCGAGTCACGAGGCACACGAGGCAGAAGTGGGCCAGCATCTGGTACGTAGTCGCGTGAAGGGCCGCAGCGTATCGAGGCACGGTGATGAGGGAGGGTACACGTGTGCGAGCTAGAAGGACGACGGGTACCACGACGGAGTATGTGAGTCGTAAATATCGTGCGAGTATCAAAGCTCCATTGTGCACGGTCCCTGCTCGAGGTGCTCCATGCCTTCACTTGAAGGACTCGGAGGACACGGCCGTGAGTAGCGAGTCAAGCGACTATTAGGCCCTCGGAGTGTTCGGTCCATGTGGCGGCATGTATCGAATTTCTTGGCTGAGATCAAGGTCAAATTAGTTCCGGAGATCATCGAGCATGCGAGACAGTTGGATGGATGGTAAGTGGCAAAAGTTTCATCCTCCTTCGCGATCACTTTATATTCCTGCTCCTGGATGGCGTGCTATGGCGTGCTTGCTTCGCATCACGTGCACGTAAAGAGTAATGCTACTAAAACAGGTGCTTTCCGCACCGATTTCCCACTCCCTACAAAATCGGACCGTGATCCGGGTATACCTTTTCAATTGCCTTCTCTTTGGATTGGGAAAGACTCTGGTCCAGGTCATCGCTTACGGGAGGAAATATTCACTCGCACTTGGTGGAATACTATTTGCTGTGCCTCACCAGCAGTTAGGGTCGAGCGGAGCCGAACCACAAACCTCACGCGGTCAACTTTGTAATAAAACGACATTCGTTGCACCATCCATCGCTTCCACTGAATTTCTTGCTGAGTAACATAGCCGAAGCGTGAAATCCAGCCAGGAGCCTATCGAGCATGTTCGATCAGTAATGACTACAAATGGGCCGCACTCCTCGGACATGATCATTGTTATTTGTTCAGATTCTGAGTCTGACGTTATTTTGTTGCCATGGCAAGCGCAGCGAGACACTCTTTTCCTCACACCATGTCATACATTCTCATGAGACTAAAGGAATCATCGTCCAGCCAGGCGCCGCTTAGTACGGGGATATCTCCGCACAACATCTTGTATGGTGAGTATGGTAGTGTACTTGTTATACGAACTCACCAGCCCTGGTTAGGCATCGAGTTGTACCTCTACTTCAAGACCATGCATATCCTCCTGGTTCGCAGAAGAGCGCGTTCCATACACGACAAAGCGTTTGCAGTATTCAGTACTGTAATGTTTGTGCTGGTTACCATTTTCGTGGTCATCATGGGAATATTTGGGGAAGAGCAAGTGTCTCTGTCGAACCTGAAGGAACAGATTGCAAACTCTGAACACCTGGCATCAAATTCATATGCACCTACTGATGTTTCCGCAGCGATATGCATGATTCTACGGCTGATGACAGATGGTATGATGGTAAGATACTTGAGACCACGCGTGCTCGAAAACAGACCCTTTACTACCTGCTTCATGCTAGATATACCGTTGTCGGATCTTGTGGGACAGCAAACGTATCATCATCATTCCAACCATCCTCTGGTTGGTATCTGCTGGTGAGCTTTAAATCCTTCGCTCGCGGTGCTGATGTCGACCTTGTGCCAAATCAGCATTAGGCATCCTGGCTGTTTGGAGCGCTGCCGTAACTGCGACCAATATTTTTACCGGAATTGCTTATAAATTCGGCTTGACGTGCTACACCATCTCGGCCTTCCTACAGACGACTTTGACAAGCATGATCTGTTATCGGCTAGTAACCCATGCAAAGAAGATGGGCAACGCTTTGGGGAAAGAATATGCAACCCCCTATTTCATGATCATTTGGCTCCTTGTCGAGTCTGTGCTGCCCCTCACGCTCACTGGCATTGCATTTTTGATATCGTATGGGATTGGAATCGCGGCAGGGAGCGCCCTCGCGCTAGTGTACATATTACTGACGGTACGTTGCGTATGTACGAACGGCGTGCAAGGTGCTGATTTATTGTCTTTCTAGTGTGTGTCACCCCAGATGTTGATCCTGCGGGTGGCGGAGGGACATGCATGGGAACAAGAATCAATGGAGCCACAGCTGTCGACAGTGCGGTTCTGTTCAACTCGCATATATGATGGGGATGAAGGTCTGCCAGCATGAGACGTTCAACTTCGATCATTTCTGCGTTGAAGGTGTCGGTCGACTTACCCCTGTTTTTATATTTATTGTTACAACCTTCTTCATTTCATAGGGTCACGATACCTCTCTTGTTCTGTCGCCTGCACCGAGATCACCAATGTGCGGATTCACTGTAGGATATCTGGCTCCCGACTTCGCACGTCGTGTATCCGAAATCTGATCCGGCATGAGATTTGGCGTACCTCATTTGATAATGCAGACGACTCGGGTATCGGTCATCCGCGCTAGACATACATTTACCAATGGGTAACGATGCCGGTGAAGTCGGGGGTGTACGTGTTAACCCGTTTTCTGGTGCTAGATATATCTTACAGAACTTGCATACTTACTGCCGCAATTCAGGCCTTCAAGGGTCTCAGACTCACCACCTGATAATTTTGGGGTCACAGCCTATGCCTGTAACCGAACACCACTGTGACACCGCCGATGACCAGCCCGTTACTATATAATTCCAGGAGTGCTCGCGCGTCTACTGGTAGTTCTTGCATGTACACGTCTATCACGTCAATAACCCATACTTGAATAAACAAAGACACTTTTCCAGACTCATTCCATGCTTCCAACTTGCCCTCCCTCTGCACCCTGCTTCTGCTCTTCCCTTTTTGAGTGTTCGACCTGTTCCTGGACGTATTCGATCGACTTGAAGTATTTGACCGTCTTGACATGGAGCTCTAGGTGAACGGTAAGAACCCTCGTCGTGATGGTGACTTAGCGCTCGAAGTACCTGCGGTGGCGTCCTCATCAACGACGATCAGTGCCCAAGGATGGAGCTGAAGTGCCGAGAGCGTCCACTAGGTGGTGTCGTCAGGACCTCAGTGACTCGAGGCAAAAAGGTGACCCACCAAATGGTTCACACCCTCCTCTTATTGATCAAAGCAAGCCATGCATAAAGAATCAGAGTCAGTGTACCATATTTCAAGCGCATATAGTGACCCGAGCAGCTACACGCACCGATCGCTTTGCTCAGCGCAAGAGCCTTGCGCAACCCAGTGACGACGACGACGACTTCGCGGGAATCGAGGACGGTAGCGACACCGACAGTAAGGGCCATGCGCGGGACCTTGGAAACGTCATTGTCAAAGAACCGTGCATTGGCGAGGATAGTGTCATAGGCAAGGGTTTTGATACGGGTGCGAGATGCAAGGGATGAGCCTGTTCAAATAATGACGGTGAGGGGAAGTAGCATGACGTGATATCGGCATGTGCGGACGGACCGGGTTCGTTGAACGCGATGTGACCGTCCTCGCCGATACCGCCGAGGAAGAGCTCGATGCCGCCGTACGATTTGATGGCAGCCTCGTATGTGTTGCACTCGGCGACGAGATCGGGTGCGTTACCGTCAAGGATATGCACTTGGGCAGGGGGTATATCGACTGGAGAGATACGTAAGGAACGTCGATGATGAAGGAGGAGTACGTACCGTGAGAAAAGAACTCGCGGAACATGAAGGTGTGATAGGACTCGGAGTGGTCTCTCGGGAGGCCGACATACTCGTCCATGTTGAAGGTGACGACATGTTTGAAGCTGACATATCATGTCATCGACACCGCAACGAGATAAGACGGAGGACGAACGAGAGTTTCCCCTCCTTGACGAACTTGATGAGGGCCTTGTAGGTGGGGATCGGCGATGAACCGGTAGGGAGACCGAGGACAAATGGCCGCTCGGCGGTGGGCGCAAAGTCGTTTATGCTGTGGGGGGCGTCAGGGCGGAAAATGTGAAACGGAGGAGAGGCAGACCGCTTTGCGATGTAGGTGGCGATGTAGTCACCGACGGCGGTGGGGTCGTCGCGGATGATAAGACCTGCAGCACGCCGTCAGATGCGGGATCCGATGTACACTCGACAAGGCTCACGCATAGCTGGTCTGAGGAAAGGTGCACGGCGCGGTGGCAACTCAGAGCAGGCAGGTAATAGCCGGGATGACCCCGTCCCTTGCACGCACGCTCCCATCCGGATTGGCTCGTGGCTCGTTTCCATTCCAAGAAAGGACACGTCACCGATTGTTCGGTCTTGTTCTCGCCGCCGATCGCCACTAGCACTGTCTCCCCTCCCCATCTCCCACATCTCCCCCGGGCCCCCATTATCTGGGCCGATCCGGCCCGGGTTTCTCAGGGGACCGAGGCACTGCTAGTACTTCAACCCAGGCGCTTTGCATTGCAGCGCCGCTATGGGGTTAGCATGATCAGCGCAATCATACTTCCTTGCATTGCATGTACCACATCACATTGACCCACAGCTGCACCGCCACAGATCTAGTTTGCAGGAAGATCGCTATCACGCCAGCGTGGACAACGCATCCCGCGTGGGTACCTTGTCATCCGTCCTATCAGCAGTCCGAACACGTGTCACCGATTTACACGAGATAGTCCACCGTACGTGACTACGACTTTGCGTGAGCCAACCTCTTTCGGGCGCTTGGACCCGACGGGTTGCAACGTGCCGACATCGTTATCATTCCATGGAATGAACATTGCAGTCTCACTCTCCATTCTTCAGAGGGAAGCCAAATTAAGTGCATGTCCTATTGTTCTTGCTAATTGCCCGGATCAATAACTCGTCAGGGGGTCGATGGTCCCATAAAACGAAGCTCCCACTCACAGGGTATCAA
>JBBPOD010000808.1:0-13981 GCA_038091255.1 Tylopilus intermedius | reverse complement strand
ACATTCGGTCTTTGAAGGAGGCAAAGCTGGCATTAATACGTGAGACCGAGGACCTTGTACGCGAAGGCAAGATGGAACAGGTCGAACTCCGACTGTGTCGGCCCCGATGTCGAAAGGGCAGTTAATGGCGCTCAGGACGGTTCCGTCATTCTCCTCGAGAACCTCCGCTTCCATGGTGCTGAAGAGGGCAAGGGCCCAAACAACTTCTTGGGCTCCTTCAAGAAGCAGCTCACCGCACTCGGCGATCTCTACGTCAACGATGCCTTTGGTACCGCACACCGTGCCCACGTGAGCATGGTTGGCATCGACCTCGAGAAAAAGGCGGCCGGTCTCCTCATGAAGAAAGAGCTCAAGTACTTTGCCAGGTCCTCGAGAGCCCCGATCGTCCCTTCCTCGGCATCCTCGGTAGTGCCAAGGTGTCCGACAAGATCAAGCTCATCGAAAACATGCTCGACAAGGCCAATGCCCTTATCATCTGCAGTGGAATGGTTTTCACCTTTGCAAAGACCCTTGACAACGTTTCCGTGCGTAGCATCCACCCCTCTTCCTACCCGTCATCTCAGGTCATCAGAAAATCCCTGTTCGACAAGGACGGCTCGGAAAAGGTTGCTTCTCTCGTAGAAAAGGCTAAAAAACAACAACGTCAAACTCGTTTTCCCGGTCGACTACATTACTGCTGACAAGTTTGACAAGGACACCCTGCATCATGACGTGGGGGAAGTTCAGGCCAGAATACAAGGAGTTTGGTCGACTGCAATTCACGTTAACTCGCCGCGTGCCATACTCGATCACATCTGCAACGTTAACATTGGAGACGTTTCATGGGGTCATGAAGGTGCTAGACCCACATAGAAAGGACGAACCGATAACCATCAAAACCTATACGGACCGCCCGAACATCAAGCTCTGTGTACGAAGGATAAAATATCCGCTTGCCTCATACAGGGATATTTCGTTTCTGGTGCCCAAGGATTGGAAACCAGGTGATCCGGCACCAGAGAAGTTCTTGATTTTCTTTGGTGATATCCAAGAATCCATCCTGGCCGCAAAAACGCTCCAGGCGCACCTTCCGTATGCGCACCGCGAAAAGATCGCTTGGTTCAACTCCGATATGACAACGGAATACAAAGAGATGCAAGTTAATCGTCTACGCACCGGGGATATATGGGGGTTATGTACGACTGAGTCGTTCGGGATGGTGAGTTCAGAAACCGTCTGCTGAGGTTATAAGTCATGGTTGCTGGCAGGGAATGGACGTACCGGATATTGCCATCGCGGTCCAGTGGAAAGCAACATGCAAGCTGATCGAGCCGTGGCAAAGATGGGGGCGGGCTGCAAGAGCCCGCGAGCAAACTGGAATAGCGATCCTTTTTGCCGAAAAGGATTTGTTCGACGACTTGTGGGAGGAAAGACTTAAGTCACGTCCAAAAAAAGAGAAAGAGGGGACTTCACAGGGCTCAGAGCTCCCACAATCAAAACGCTCCTCCCTGTGCCACGGCGTTGATGAGGGACCGGTCCTCTCCGATAACACCAGTTCGAACTTGAGGGACTCAATGCTTTCAAGTCCGTCAACCACACAGGTTGGCCAGGTGGTGATGAAGAAACCAAAGTCGGAGTTGGATCAAGCAATGGATTTCCTTATCAATGCCGAATTCGAGGGGTTATGTGTCGACGGAAAGTGTTCGAGATTTACTTCGAAAGCGAAAGTACAAGTGAGTTTCCTATTCTGGAAGAGAGTTTTGGACTGACTTCGTCCCAATAGAGTACAATCACCTGGCATGCGATCCCACGTCAATTTTTAGGACTGTGCCGAGCCTGGGTCACTCCCAGAATAACTATATTCTGTTTTTATCGAATACGTGTCTGTATTGACGCAACCGTCATGTCTGATCTTGGCCCATCCAACCAGCGTACGCTCTGCTCATCGTCGTGCGGTGAGCACTGAACATACATCACCCAGAGCCTAACAAGAAGCGTCGCCCATGTCGCGGACGAATCCATGCACAGCGTACACAAAATCGCCAAAAGTAAGCGGGTACTCCACGTTCGCCTCGCATGCTCATTCCCGCCAGCCCACCCCTTTTTCTCCAAACCGTTATAGAGCTTCAGACTCAATTCCTAGATGCAGACAATCTCGACTGCTGCGATCGCCATGCAAACTGGTGAGTAATGTTGCCTGTTCCAGGACCGACCTTGCTAATCCACATGTTCAAGAGCTGCAACAGGCAATCGAATCGCACAAGCAGAAGACGAAAATGAAGGACGGGGGTGCTTCGGCTGTCAGAACTATGAGTGTGCCAGCGCACATACAGTGACGTGGCACGTTCCTCTCCCCCACTCAGACCTCCACCTCCCTAAAGTACCTGAACCATCCGATGATGGAAGTCCATCACGTACCCCCGCCCTCCACATTAAACAACAACAGCACCTCGCTAACAGCCAATACAAATGACGAGAAAAGCGCCCTCGCAGCAACCTTCTTCCCACCACCTCCAGCGCTCTCTTCCGTCCCGTCGGACGCAGAATACGCAGAACCCCTCCCAGACCCACACGAAATCACAACCGAGCAATCGAACAATGCTCATCAAGCTAAGCACCAGGACCGGACGGTATACATAACATTGTCTTCAGGAAATGCTCCAAAACACTGCTACGTATCTTCCGCGCTGTATCCCTTCTGAACGCTTACTACGATCCTTGGAAGGAATTCACTGTAGTTCTCTGTAAGCTCGGCAAACCAGACTGCTCAATCCCAAAAGCATACCGTCCCATCGCACTCCTAAACACTATCGGAAAACTTCTTGCCGCCATACGTAGCCCAGCTCTCCCGCCACATAGAAACACAGGATCCACTTCCCAACACCCACTGCGGGGGCCGCTCGGGGCTCTCTACTACGGCACCAGTCCGACGGAGGTCCACGTTTGGGAACAGTTTGGGCGCTGTGCATGCACGCACTGCTCTCTGTGGGAACGCACGACGACCGCGTACGGACGATCAGCGAACCTTGTCCTCCCTCGCTGTCACCGGTCACCTACCATCCGATGCACTTCACAACCTCAAACCAGACACGTCACAACCTCTGTTAGTATGGAAAGAGTGCGAGGGAAGGGATCCTAGTTCCCCCGTTTTCCAATAGCAGCCGGTTCTTCCCTAAGTGTACATCCCTATGGTTCTCAAGTGCCTCCCAGGGTGCCAGCTTCAATGACGTCCTTCCCCCCGAGAACACAGGTGCGGTCGCAATCAAGCCTACTATGGCACTCTGCAGAAAGTGGGAGCGGGTCATCGTGCAGGGTGACTTGGGCCGTATATCGTAATCGGGTGGGGCAAAGTTACCCAGGGCTGTTTTCATGCCATGTTGAAACAGATCTCCCGCAAGCATCACGCGTTGGTTGTGCTCCCCCAAAGAGGTACCTCGCGCTTCCTCGCAAGCATCCCCAATACGGTACCTCTCTCATTATTGATGCTTCCGGGTCAGTTGCTTCCGTTCTTCTCGAGATCTTTTTCCTGAGCCCCGTATAGGCACACACGAGACAATGTCCTTCTACGGTTGGCCTATCTCCCAGTGCAAATACCGACCCTTGGATACCCAGTTACATGCGGGGATCCGCGTGATTGACATTCGGCTCTCCATCAAAGATGGTCGACTTATTGCATTCCACGGAAAATTCCCTCGATTTACTCCATTCGCGGATATGCTCGTTACACTGCATAACTTCCTCGCTTCCCCTGCGACAGCGAGCGAAACGGTTGTAGTCTCCATAAAACACCATAAAACAAGAAGACGACAATGTAGCTGTGCTCCCTAAATTGGTTCATGACGAGATCGTTGTGTCACCCGGTGGACCGGAGATGTGGTTTCTCGAAAACCGAATACCCACTCTCGGGGAAGTCCGAGGTAAGGCTGTCATGTTCAGTCGGTTTGGCAGCGAAGGCTGGAAGGACGGTACGAATGGAATTCATCCGCCCATTTGGCCGGATAGTGCCAGGGAAGGTTTTCAATGGGAATGTCATGGAACCCTTGTCCGAATCCAGGACTGGTAAGTTCAGATATTACCTCGTCTCTTCCCGAACCCAGTCCCTCGACATCACCACTCTTGACGAATCACATACGATGTCTGTCGCTGACCGAGAGCTAATTTAGGTATGCTTTATGTCCATACGCGAAAAGCATTCGCCAGCTACGGAACATCTCATTCCACCACCGGGCTCTCCAGTTCCAGTCCTGTCGATCTCTTTCACATCAGCTTCACCTTTCCCCCTGGCCTTACCACCTGTCATTGCCCCCTCCACCTATTCGAAGCCACCGTGAAGAATGCCTGAAGAGCTGGAAAGGTCGTCTCCGCTCTCTTCCTTGGTATTGAAGGTACCTTTCCCAATGCAGTCACCAACCGTCTCCTTCATAACATGCGAAAACGAAAGATACTCTTATCCTTCATCGAACTCACGAAGCGCGTCCTCACCAATCGCAAGGCCCGTCTCGCGTTCGACAGTTACCTCTCCAGTTGGATCCCTATCAACAATGGCATCGGTCAAGGAGACCCACTCGTGAATCTTAATGTCTTATGTCTTGTTGTCAATACCCATAGCCATATCCTCAGACTTCCGTCATCTTTGCCTTGATGGCGACAACTCTGGTACTCGATGTCACCGCTGCAAAGTACTCAGTCTCTCCTGTTCATTTGAGGATGGTTCTGGATAATCCCCCGTTCCTTCTTCTACACGTGGTCAACAATTCGAGGTCCCAACTCAACCCGCTATCGATCACAAATCATCCGTACAGCTTCCCAAGAAGACGCGGGGTGTTATAATGGACGATGCGAGGTTACATCACAAGGCTTGGGGGGACCCGCTCTCGGATACTTTGCCTCCGTTCAGGGCGCCCCCGTGCGACGTGGAACAAGTCGAGTTATTGCACCCGGAGCGTCTCCTACCCGCACAGCACTCCCCGTGTGGTTTCTTGAAGCCTGGCGGTTTTGAGAGCAACATGGTTCCTATGCCATACAAGCACTGACCCGAAGCGGAACCAACACCGTAGAACCATCTCGGGCGAAAGTTGATCAGACACTCCTCCATGTTCTAGGTCGTGAGTAGGTCAAATATTTGGTCGGCATGTGTGTATCAACCATATATCCTACGTTCTTTTTATTAAATGCGTCATCTTCAGATTCGAGGAACGCTACAGTCCTTGGCTTACTTTACAACCTGGGAGCCGTAGTGACGGTCCGTTACTTCGGCTCGCCCAATGTTGTGTAGCCTCTCGATATTTGGAACCCTCGATACGTTCCATCGTCGCTCCCCAGCTCTACCGCTTGGCGGACGAAGTCATCCTACACCACTCTTTCAACCCACTCCCTTCGACCGATGCCATCCACGCCATCCGTATCCTCTCTATGTGGGAGCCTGTCGGCGATATAACACCGAAAGAACCCCATGATGGGAGACTGATAGCCGCAACGGCTGTCAGCATGGCAATGAACCTACGCCTGAGTGAAGCCATGGTGTCACGGTATGCTCGGACGCTTCGCGATCAAAAGAAGCCGAACGAACCCCCAAGCGCAGAACTCATTGAAGCACTTGATAAGGCACGATTGGTGCGTCTACACCGACCAGTGTCTACACATGATTTGACTGACAGTTCCAGTGGTTTTCCCTCAATATCGTCGAGTCAATGTGCGCCGATACTATCCTTGTTTGTGGTACAAGCTGACATTGTGATTTCGAAGGCTCTGTGCAGGCACCGGCCGGGAGCCCATATCAGACTGCGTAAGTCTGATGCACGAAGCCCTCGATGCGACTACCTACGCAACCACTGGTTCAATCCGAGACTTGAGACTATCTCTCCTCTGCCAACTGTTCGCCAACACGCGACAAGGACTGTCGACACGACTCCGGTCTCCTGAAGAGCTTGGCGCCTTTTACAAGGCAATGGTCGACTTTTTTGGCCACATGGATGTTGTTGAACGTCTCATCCTCCCGATTGCAGGTACGCCCCTAATCTACTGTCTTTCGTCAAATACCCCTACTCGTGTAGGTGTCTGACGTCGTGGATTATATCGCGGGGCATTTCGACTTGCTTGATAGGAGCTTTAGTGGGGGTCACGGCGTCTACTGGGGAGGAGATGTAGGTTTGTGGGTTCTTTTTAACTGGCAGAATGTTTGTACATCATTGAGGGTTTCCTGTCTGGGCGCAGCGATTGCAGGATAAAACGAGCAAGGCACGGGGTCGATTGATACGACATATGACACGCGAAACAAAATACGGCATGCCCATGCCAGGTCAAGGCGTCTATGGTTCAGCAGCGGCAGATTGAAATCACGGTTGGAAAACGTACCTGTTAAACTTCGATTCTTTTGTTGACATCGTCATTCATATTGTCGAACGAAACGGGGCATCCTATGCCTTACACCTGATGAAATCGGTTAAAATGCAGCCACGTTTTTTTTAATTCTCTCTCCGAAAAGTTACCGAGGAAAATTCACTCTGCACTAGCCTCATGCACGACGGTCATCCCTATGCGGAGTTTCTGCCCTCTTTTTCTGCTTATTGATCGCTTGCTTTGGATTTTTGCACCTTTTTTCTCTCTAAAAGCGCTGCTTGAAGTCAGCGGCCACGTCGAAAGTGTTTTCATGTTGTTCAATTACACTAGCATCAGCTCCCCATCGACCAGGCCGATCATATGTTAGCGAAGAACTCACACCCCATGGGCATCAGCGACCAATCTGTTGTGTTCTGTGGATGATTAGTGTGGGTAGTCCATCATGAGATCGCTTACAAGTTACAACGGACGAATCTGACTCTGTCAGCCGGCGCGGGGGGCAGCGTTACTAGCACGTCAAAGGTCGGGTACGCGGGGAAGAGGGTTCATTGCGTGGAAGGTACTGTCGTCGATCGGCGTCACTGCCCCCGGGGTCCGAGTCAGTGCAGTTACTGCTCGTAAAAGTCTTCGGTTGACCGGACACAAGTATCCCCCGGGCCCCGGCCGTGTCCGAAAGTGGAGTTAGCTCATGATCTATTCTGAAGTCGGTCAACTGTCCTTCGACAATATACTTAGTAACGGTCATATATACTTAGGATGCCAGTGCATCTGCGCGAGGGTCGACCAACACGGTCGGGGTATAGTGAGCTTCGCAGCAACCTTTTCCTCAAATGAGTGATATGAGCAATATTAGCAACCATCTGATGGCACCACATTCGATGAAGAGAATTCAGATTCCACGGCTCCAATCAAAAGTATCACAACTTGAACCACATGCCACTAATTAGTAGCATTTACTAGTTAGCGACGTACTAAGAATTTGTTGAACAACTAACAAAGCGAGGAAAACTATCTAGGCCAGGACAACAATCAAGTTTTCAAACTGAGAAGCATCTAAACGTCAAATGATCACACTAAGCGGCCCAGATTCCCCCCAATAGAGGTGCTGAATGAAGAAATACTGGAAGGGGGCGGTAAAAAAAGCCCGAGGAGGTGGCAGGAGTCACGGTGGTATTGGTATCGTTGAAGGGCTGTACAATCTCTTCGACAACCTCCGTCTCATTTTTTCACGATGGGTTCCCTGCGGTACGATCTTCGAGGGGTAGAACAATACACCCGCAACTTCAGCGCGATTACTGAGCGGATGCAAAGCGAATGTAGCCAGGCACTTACGGATCTGACCGAACCTGCCTCTGTAATTTCTTTGAGGGATTGCCTAGTCTTCTCCTGGATACCGGCGCTATTTACATGTCGTGGTGTACACAGATCCACATACCACTAACATATTTCAAGCTGCGTTCCCGACTTTGGCGCTACTATCAAACTACGTCGACCATCGCTCTCGAGAGGCGACTTGAGCAGCACGCCTTCCACCCCATTGAGACTTTTCTATCCATCTCTTCGACCGTTATGAGCGACTTGGCTCTACGGCGGACCTCGACGAAACCATTGTCCTCCTTCGACATCCGCTGGCTCTTCGAGAGCGCGATCACACTCAACGAGCCGTTTCTCTGGGAGTTCTTGCCTCTCGCCTCTGCACTCGCGCTCGACGACCCGGTCCGTCAAATTCACATCCACGAAAACGTTTCCTTGCCGTCGGCAACACGACTGCCTTCGGCCCCGACGAACGCAGTGCCGTCCCTGTTGAACCGGACAACATCCTTCAGCGTCCGGACGGTCTCACTGGCACCTGGGAGCGGCTCGACAGTGACGCATGCAGAGTGTCCAATCGACTCAAGCAGCACGACTGGGTCCACTTTGCGTGCCTCGCGCGCCCGCGCCAGGACAATCCATTCAGCTCCGCCCTGTTTCTCCACAGCGGGCCCTTGTCCATCTACCGCCTCTGGCCCCTCACCCTTGCGCCATCTCGTTCCCGCGCCTGCTCGCACGGGTATAAAGAGCAGACTTCGAAGGTGAGTGTCGTTTCTCTTCCGTACCTCATCTTAACATCCGTCGCCTTTCATCCGCAGGTGTACACAACATCGAGCGGTCTGCGCAAGAGACATGTTACTCGTTTTATTCAACACTGCTATTTCCAATTTAGCAAGCAAGATGAAGTAATAGATGTGGGCTACCTACCAGTCGTGCGCGCGCAAAAGTATGTTGTCCCTAGAGACTGTTGGTTTGAATCTGACAAAGTAAAGGTAATTGATCACACCAACAACGAGCATCTTTGCGCGGCTCCCGTCCACGCTTGTGGCGAGGTGAGCCTTAGACGTTTGCGTTTCCATCCCGAGGTAACATGCACTTTTTAGCAGTGTGGCCTGTCGTGTGCAGTTGGTCGACGGGAGTAAGTACTCCTGTCCTGGGACGTGTGGGGTCCCAAGGTAATTTTCCTTCGAGGAATCATTATCTTTCAAAGCGCTCATGTACTTTGAAGCAACACCAACCATACCCTCCACCGATGCGACTCCCGATTTTGTTCTATTCCGTGTCAGTTGTATAAGCGCCTGTGTGCAAACGACCACATGGATGGCCTTGACTCTGGTGCGATCCACATTTGCGGGTGTGCATCTTCTTACATCCGTGATGTACGTCCTTGACCAACGGACTACAGGCAAGAACATCTGTGCACTGCCGATTGTGATGCTTCGGGTATATGTGGTCGCAACGGCACCACATTCTATTGAGGCGACGTTTATGGGCAGAAATAAAACATTCCAGGGTACTTCATCTGGTCCCGCATGTGGGTTCAAGCTGACTTGCTTTGTAGTTCGTTAGAGTTCTCGTGTGCGAGTCCGCATCACCCTGAAGATGCCCTGGAATAACAGTCCAGAAACGATTGAAATGCATCAAACCGACCCCACCCGGCGCTACGGAACACACAGAAACACAGACACAGCCTGGACAAGAGAGTCGATCATTTTTTCCAAGTAAGGTATGGTTACTGTATGCCCTGTACACGCTACTTTCTCTCACAGTAAGAGCATTTTAGATTTGAAAAATGCGGTTACTTTTGCACGTTACCTCTTGGTAAATCCACGTTGCACTCTCTTGCGCTTTACCCTTGCTAACAAATCCTCCCAGGCCATCCACAGCGAGAGCATGAAGTCATAGGTCCATGCCACGCACCCGTTGGACCGTGGATGGACCAGACGACGGTCCGCTCGAAATTGAAGGGCGCAAGTTCTCGACTAATGACGAAGGTGCACCGATGATGTATGACCTCATTTGCTCGTCAATGGGGCGGCATGTCCATATTGACTACCGCCGCGCCAGCGATGGAGCTGCATACATCGCAAACGAGGAACTGAGAGCACCTGAGGAGAAGGATACAACCCAATCCCAATCGATCGAAAGACCTGCTTTCCCGTAATTTATTCTGGAAACGGAGCGGTAAGTAGCCTTTGAATATACATGCGTTGCCATATGAACTGTTTCTCAAACAGGTTTCAAGGACCCCTACTCGAGAGAAGAACAGGCCAACTTTGGGAAATGGTAGGTTCCACTTCGTCTTTCATTTGGAGCTGATTGACAAGATAAATAGTGACGCCATGTGTGAAGGTATGCGAGTCTCCAACTTAAATGTCGCTTTCGTTTCTTTTCACGCGTCAACTGACTAATAGGTCCCAAACATACGGCTGCTGGGGGTGGTGCTACTGTACCATTTTACTGTGTCCTGCCTCTTTTCCACGCGCCGCTGAATCCCACCGCACTGATGGCGCTGGGTATATCTCGAATGACGGGCATCAATTTGCATGTAGGAACCCGGTTGTAATGCTGTGTACCATATGTGAGTGTGTCATTCGACCCGTGTTGCCCTGGGATTGACTGTATTCTAATTCGACAGGATCTTTATGGCTGACCAGTACGTTTATCTTGATCTGTTTCACGGTGGTTTTGGACCACTGCCATAGTTCTGGTTCTATGATATCGGGTGATCGAAAACCACTTGCAAATACACCTGCATCTGCTCGAATCAGTGCTCGTTCAAACAACCGATACGGCGCTGTGTTGTCCTCGCTGCGGTGTCGGTGCGCAGGGCGGTACTGACTTCGCTCTGGTGATTCAACGAGCTCAAGCAGTCATGGAGCAAAGTCGGAGCACAGAAAGGCAAGCACCCTTCATCCTCTTATTTCCTTTTAACAGCACAATGCCAATGATGCTTACAGGTCTCCAGTCATCATCTTCCTTTCTGATGGTCAATGTAGTATTAGCGATGGTGTTATGCAGGGTCTATGCCGCACTGCGATCCGACTCGGGTAAAGTCATCATTGCAAATTTCACGTTACCTGGTGTGGGCTCACTTCGTGAACGCAGCACCTAGGCGGTGTCGTTCCATGCAGTGTCGTTCGGTCCGGATGGCTCTTCGATGTACCTACGTCGCATGGCTGAGATTGCACGGGATGCGCCAAACAACGTGCCAAGAGATCTACTCGCTCCGGCCGCTGCGGTTATTGTCGTCGTACACACAAACCCTCGATACGGTGCGCGCACATGGTTGCGATGCTTGGGCTACATGGGTGCTTATCGACCACTTATTCTTGCCTTACTAGGTCCAACTTGCGGAGACACTCTTAGGCATTGCAGAGTCGTTGCTAAAGCCAAGATACATCGAACTGTCGCGACTTGGTTTTGTATTTAGGTTTTTTAGGTATTGAGCTCTTGGGATACAGTTGACTTATGTGCTCCGAGCCGAAAGCAATGCCATGGAGAGTAGAACCACATTTCTAGCGTGCCACGCGGGTGACTGGGTCCGGAGTCAGATACAGTATCAAGGGACTCACAACTGACTTGAGGCAAGACTCTTGCACCGGACCGCAGCCTCAACGCCATCACAACGCTCCCAAACAACGCCGCTAACTTGAACGACTCATTCACACCTCAAACGACTTAATCGCGGCCAGAGCACCACCTCGACGCACCAAACAACCTCCGAGTCACCCTCAATGACGACGCGCCTTCTCTGCAGCTGGCGCATCCGTTTCGACTCGTTTCTGAGGTGCAACGCGCTGTGCTCGTTACGCCACCCTTCCAGCCACCCTTCCTACCGTATACGACGCCGTCGCCTTCAATTTAGCGCTTGAAATTACGCTCGACAGCTCCATCCATCTTCGGAAGATCCACCTCGCCTGTCTCATTTCCTACAAACGCCTTCTCGGGCGTGCACAAGCAAGCAGTGCGACCGAAGCACATGCGCTTCAGGCCAAGCTGTCTATCCTCAAGAGACAACTACGGTTGAACGATCGCTCTCAGGTCCCAGTCGATGCCGGCGAAATTTGCGTATGCGGAGGTCGGAAAGCCAAGGGATACTGGAATGGGTATGCCGAGCATGTGAACGAGGACGAAGAAGGAGTAGGATTGGCAAGCGCGTTCTGTGATGATGGGAGGGGTGGATTCGACGAAAAGGAAGTGAAGAGGGCTAACAGTTACTTCAGTAAGCCTCTGATTTCGCTCCGGTCAATCACAAAACTGATGAGTGTTAGTAGACGTCTATGCAAGTGCTCATGTATCTCGTTAATTGACGATGTGTTCACATAGGTGTAAGCAGGCTCCCCGTTTCACCCAAGCTGCCTAAATGAAGCATGCATCGAAGGTACCATACTCTTCCTTGAGGCCAACTGGGCGTTCATCTTTTTCCTTGCCGCCGCTGATTGTAAGTGATTCTACAATGTGTATTCACTATGATGAACCATGCTCAAGTAGTGATGATCTTGCGGGTGTATGCAGTGTACCAAGGATCTAGAGTCGTCCTCGGCGTGCTGCTTTTAATTTAAGCGCCTACCATAATTCTCCCTGCCATTTCAACCGGCTATAGCAGTAACGCAAAAACATTCCTGTAAGGTATCCATTGAAATCTTTGTTGAACTAAGTCACTGCTGCTCACCACATTGCTCAGTGAACACTGCATTTTGCAGTGCAGACTACACATCGCTGCTACGATTGGGTTCCTACGCGTTCGTTCCTCGATTCATTCTTGCTGCCCTCATGTTTACCTTGTCTCTCTGTAAATCCATTGTTGAATCGGTTCAAGCATACAAGGCAACGAAACGATGGCGGTTGAAGCGGCAGGTGAGGATGAAACTGTGAGTGCTTGTCTCCATTGCCGTCTCTCGTCATGCTGACCATCGCATTAGGATTGGTTCGATTCTTGACTGTGAGTGGATCACTGTCGAGCGGGTCGCTCAATATGATGTTCTGACAAACCATCTTCTTGACTGTATTTCTGCACCTATATGCTGTCTTCGCTTCTTGTTGCTGATCTTGATCTGTACCTCTATGACAACCCGGAGCTCTATTACCCAGAGATACCCCCTTGCAGATTCTTCTTCTTGTGTTCATTGCCTTTTTTTTCTCCCGTTTTGCATGTGGTATTCACGACCCCAACTAGTTTGAAGGGACCTTGCAGAAATACCTCAAGTCGACGTTCGACATCGTGGGTACGCTGGCTCGGTGAGTAACAATTTCGAACTGTTTCGTTTGTTCACCAAGGGGCTGACGGGAATGTCATACGTAGGTATCGAACAAATGGTTTGCAGCCACTAGGCATCCTGCATTGTGGTGTTGGCACTTCCTTCGATTGACAGCGAACGACCTGGTACCCATCAGAGCGCCAGATAGATGGTGCGTTTGTTATGTTCCAGGTCCTTGCTAAAGGTAAAGTTAAACTACCACACTAGGTTCCCACTGTACCGCTCATTGCATCACCGCAAGTCCAACTTTGCAAAATGCCTTGCCACAGCATCAGATTTTGAACGAACATACTAACTTCTGTACGACGTTGCTCTTGAGAGGTATGTACCGTCATCATCCGTGGCGTTTGTCTGATTTTATATATCACGTTTATAGGCAAGTGACTCATCTCGGGATCCTATGATGAAACCACCCGCTTCTGGGACATCGAAATCGGTGAAATGAAGAAATACCTGTAAGTGAAGAAACCAGTTAATTTTGTGGATTTCTTGGCAGGGGAGGGTACGGCTTACAATTTCACTGTTCTTGGTGGCGCTGCTCATCCTTGTACGCAGACGTGTTCGTTGTTGGGTTCCACGACGTTGGGTATGTTGGGTATCCTCGCATGATGACTGGATGCACTGACAACGCTACCAAAGCCGCGTACATCTTCTTCGCGTAACGTTGTTGGCGCGGGAGCAGATAAGGCCTTGGTTTGCTGGGACTAATGGGTAGGAACGAAGATCGTACGATTTGGTTAACAGACCACCGTCGATATTGGTGTGCAGATTGTTGGATCTGTTGGTGGCGCGGGTGAAGGCAAGAGAGTGGTCAGCGTCACTATCGCTGGTATCGTTCTCAATCAGCTGAGTTTTCTTTTGGCGTCCCTCTTTGATCGCAGCTAATCTAGTACCAACGAAGACAGATGATTTCCCAGTTCAAACGCTCCGAGTTGGGAGGAAGTGACCCTGCCCTGAATGCGCGGCTGCACAACGTCGGTGCGGCACCAAATAACATGCTTCAATGGTTCGCACCCAAAGGTACACGAATGACGGTGGGTGCTTACCTGGCGTTGCGCGCTTGCCCTCTGAAGCATTCGGCTAGTGCGCCC
>JBBPOD010000807.1:0-14015 GCA_038091255.1 Tylopilus intermedius | reverse complement strand
CCGATGCGACGACGTGCCATCGCCCTCTCTCCCCCCCTCGCCCTCTCTCTCCCTCGTCCTCACCCACCCCGTGAAGCGTCGACGACATCCAACGACGACGCACCCTCGCCCTCTCTCTCCTGTCCCTTACCCACCTCGTGACGCGTCGACGACATCCGACGCGACAACGACGACGCACCCTCTCTCACCCTCACCCTCATCATTCCCTTGAGCTCTCACAACCGCTCGCTTTATGAAGGTGTGTCGATAGAGTCGTTGTATTGGTCTCCTTAACGTGACTTCATTCATCCTCCAGCACCGCCGCCCAACTCGGCAACGTATACTCGGCAACAATTCCAGTTCAAGTCTCAAAGGTCACCTTCGATACGATCAAAAACATCGGTCACGTCAGCGATGTCCAACTTTTTCAAGAATGGGAGCCGTCGCATCAGTGCGACACCAACGCTAGAAACTGCCATCAGCGAAGCGTCCAGTATATCCCTGATGAGAGTCCTTTCAAAGGCAGATATTCCCTCAGAAATGAGAAGTGAAAGTCCGGCTCTGCGATCGGATTTGCGACCTGATCGTAGTCCGACGTCGCCCCAGTCGCCCACGGAGCATCATTGCTTACTTGGCAGCACTTCCTGTTAATATCATTCGATCTCTCGAAGTATGCGGCGGCGAGACCCCGTCCTCTTTTCCCATTCGTAGCCCTGATTCAAAATATTCCCCTGGAATCCTTACAAGCGGTGCATCGCCGGACGACGAGAAAGTGAAAACGTCTCAAGACATCCGTCTGGAGATCGAGGCACTAGAGGCAGAGGGCAGGAGACTTCTTGACGCTTTCAATGGACTAGAGCTTAGTGCACTGACCCGGAGTCAGCATAAACCAGGACTCATCAACCATTACCCCGGTCACCCTCCATCTCCACCATGAATCGTAGGAATGGCGGTGAATATAAGTGAATCTGTCGTTAACGCTGGCGGTAGTGCATCAGGTTGGGGAACGCCGCGCCATGGTTCCGATGCTGATGTTATCTCTCTTTGGTCAACGACCTCGTATGGGACCAATGTCTCCCAGTCGCGTTCCCATCGTCCAAATCCGTCGCTTCGGACGAACAGTGCGCTGGCGATCTCCAACGCAGCAATCCATATCATCCTTGTCGTCTCGTGCCCGTGTTCCACCCTCCTCGGCATCAGTGCTCGCGCATCCACGTTTAGGAGAACTAGGAAGCGTTTCGAGTGTCAACCTGGTGAGGTTGCCAGGCCCGATGTCGACGATGGACGAAAAGCCAGAGGCGACTGCTCTCGAAGCAGAGCTACTCGATATCCAACGTCGGCGTCAAGAAGTGACTGCTAGGTATCAAAATCGTCTGGAATATTTGCGAGGGAAGTTGAAGGGCGCTCAGTTGCGTGAGAAACTACTGCGGAAACTTGAATGAGGGGATTTGGTTGTCGGTAACATATGTAACTTTGGACCGTCACTCGTGTTCCATAATGCTTTGCCTTCTCTAAATATATCATCGTCGTGACGGAGCGTATCAGAGGCAATCGCCGGCGCCAATGAATTGTGGCCACTTGGTAGTAGCTACAAGTGACGATCCACGAACGTGAGTCAAGTCCTCGGGAACTTGGAAGACAACCGGCGAGTATTCACGTCAGCCTCTACGCCCACCACCTCCTGCGTACGTCCAGCAGACACCCCGTCGCAGCTACAGTTATAACCGTTCAACAGAGGAAATCCCACCCCACCGGGGCCTACCATCATCATGGAACCTCTTACTTTCCATCTTCAGCTCGCTCGCTTTCTCCCCCGGCATCCCGCGTTCACGTCCAAGGAAACATGTCCACTAGCCCCTCCAGGGACGACAGAGCCAGGAATGGCAGCACCAGCAGCACACAGGGTAACACGAGAAGCTTCCGCGACGTCAACACGCTCAGTGAGGAGCAAGGAGATGCAACGGATGACACCGTCGAAGATATGCGACCTAACCGTCATACAAGGGGCAAGGATGTCGTGGATGACTCTCCTGACTCGGACGACAGCCCCGAGAGCGAGGGCACTGAACGAGCGCGGGAGGAAGAGGACCTTATCACCCTCAAAGACCATCAATCTCTTATCAATGATGCGCACCCTTTTGGTCTGCCCATCTGGAAACCCGCACTGTACAAGAAATCTCGGTCTATCACGCGCGATGCAGATGCAGCACTCCATTCAGTCCCTTCAGCACAGGCGGAACGCCATCTGTTGCCTGGAAATATCTTTTGGACCCTTTACTTTGTGTGGTGGCTTGCGCTAGCTTGCTTTGCTGTCTCCGCCATCCTATACATCGTGCCTTTGGGAGGTCGCAGATACTCAATGCTCGTCTTTGGCCTGGGTTGGTATGTTGCCTGACCGGGCGGAAAGTATGTCGAGGGCGATACGGAAGACGACGATGACGAGGGAAGCCAGCTACCGGAAAACGGCAACAGAAATGAGTCTCTTCCCAGCAGGTCCCCTGCTATCACCCTTCTCACCCCCGCCAAGCCCAGACCTATATGCAGGCGCACACTCCCAACGAGGGCACCTCCTTACTTCTGGTATCCAATACACGTCAATTCCTCCTGCCCTCCAGGCCCTGCGGCGCCGCACCGTCACCCATCGCATCAAACAATTATCAACGAGTCTCCGAGGTTGTGGGTCGCACTATCTTCTGGGTTACCCTTTGCTCCGCTATCGCACCTCATATGCTCTTGGCCTCCATCGCATGCTGGGCTTTTATCATCACCATCCCTATGGATTGGGCCTTGACAAAGTATCTAGTCTCCAACCCGACAAGACTCCGAATCTGCGAGCCGCCTCCGGTGGTTATCGTTGCATCTACCCAACCCGGCGCGCCTTCCACCATGTCAAACGGTAACTCCTGTTCCGCACCGGTCAAGCATCCCCGACTATCACAAGGTCAAACTGCGCCTTCGACTTCAGGAACACCAAAGTCAACGGTGCTGCTCTGCGTTTACCGCGCCGTAGGATGGAATTACTTCAAGTATACCGTCAGTAGTGTCAACATCATCTTTGCCGACCTCCTTCCTCTCGTGTTCTTCGTTATCTTCGACGGCTTCGTGTCGCCTCGTGTTGCTAAGCGCATGGAATATGTTCCAGGAGTGCTCGCCTTCCCCACCTCTCAGTTGCTCATCTTTCTCTTGCGTCTCGCGAGCGTAATACCGCTCTCTTACTTCATTAGCGGCCGTCGCTTCTATCTCAGTCCAGTCCTCGATCGGCATGGGGGCTGTCGTCGGTGCTACGTTCGGTTCCGTTGCAGAGTTCGTCCTGTGCTCTGTCGCCCTTGTTCTGGGCAAAGGACATCTTGTTGAAGGATCGATCGTAGGGAGCTTGCTCGCAGGAGTTCTCTTGATGCCGAGTACAAGTATGTGCGCAGGGCTCTCAAGAAAAAGGAGCAAAATTTTAACGCCAAGAGCGCCGGAGTCACGTGCACGATGATAATCATGCCTTTTATCTCTTACGCCAACGCTGTTCTACCAGATCTATGGGAATGTGAGCCCAGTTAAACCCTCTATGTTTACTCAACTCTGACTGTGTGTTTTTGGGACGTAGTTCCAGTTGGTCTGCACTAGCTGTCCTGATGGCCCCGGGCCAGGTGTTCCGAACTGGAAGTGTGGTCATGGCTACTACAGCATCCAGATCCCGTCGAGGATCCATTCTATAAGTCGACTGCGAAGAACTTGATGTACTTCTGTGCAACGATTCTTTTACTTGTAAGTATTGCCATAGTATCCTGGTCTCAATAGCTCAATACATCCCCCAGTCCTATCTCGTCGGATCGTGGTTCTCTCTGCGCACCCAGGCTACGCAGATTTGGCAAAACCCTCAACCGCTACTGCAAGTTTTCGAAATTCCGCCTTTGCACCGTTCCTCTGGATATCACCGTCCTCCTAACATCCCACCGCAACTCGCTGTCCCGAAACACCCAAACGCGCGGATTCCGCGAGTACTGAACCTGAAGCACCTCCGCAGAGTCCACGCCTGTTCAGCAGCAAGCCAGAATGCCCCGTCCTCCTGTCTCTCCTTCACTTAGGCGTGTATCGTACGCGCCTCCACCCCCGAACCAGCGCCTCACGCCGCTCATAGAAAGCGTCGACTTAGCGATCAAAAATACTCGATTACCCGAGAGCATGACCAAGGACGACTTCACGCGAGCAGTTGCAGTTGCAACTGTTAGCGCGCTACGGCACCAACAGGGCCACTCCATTTCTTCAGCGAGAGTCAGGCCATCCGTAGCGGGCGACATAGACACTAGAGGCGGTGGTCATGCGAAGCATGAAGCTCCTGAATGGAGCCGGACAACTAGCGCTGTTGTACTGTTAGCGTGTACTACGTTTTATGCAGTCATTGCTGGTACGTCTCATGCTAATGGAATCATTTATTTTTATTAACGAATATCAGAGTTACCTGTCGATGTCGTGGACGTTCTCCGGGGTTGATGAGAAATTCCTCGGTGTTGGGTTATGATGAGAGCTTTGTCGTGCCTGGTCTAACGATACCAAGGCGAAATGCACAGCCCACCGCAGATTTGGAGATGAACAATCTGTTGAGTTTGCACGATGAGGTACGTAGTGCATTCGCTATACTGCATCGCAGCGATCGTTCATGATCGACAGAATCCGTGGGGAGCGTGGTTCGCTGCCGTAGAACTTTGAAAGGCGATCCAACAGGATGTCGAGAGAACGTGAGTGGATGCAAGACTTGCGATTGTCGACGGTCAAGTTGACGTACGCATAGATTCCCAGACATGGGCTACTTTCAAAACGAAGACATACAGCACCAGCTGACAAACGTGCTGTTCTCTACTGTCAAATACACCCCAATATTGGATATAGACAAGGCATGCACGAGTTGCTCGCACCGCTGCTCTATGCTGTGGGTAAGTCGTCCGTTGTCGTGTCGCCGCGGGGAGTTCCCTTGCCACTTTCCAGCTGTTCATCTGTCCCTACTCTAAGCTGAAGCATAAACGATGTCTTTGGCCATAGATTTTGACTCTGTATCGGAATCAGAACCATCAAGACTAGACCCCATATTCTTGCAGTTGTGCCCTCGATCACAGGTCACTGCCGACTCTTGGGCGCTGTCTCGTTGATGCGCCACATCTCGCATTGGTACGAGTGGCGGGAGCCGACCCCTCTGCTCCCGGTCTCTCGTAGACAAATCAACTTAAAGACGTATGCCATTCCGATTATCCAGACGTGCCACAATATACAGAGGACGCTGCCCAAATCTGTCGATCCTGTTTTGCACGGTGTGATGCGGTGTGCGGGCGTCGAGATCTATGGTTTGTATGTCAATTGTCCATCACGCGTGCTTTTTGCTGATGTAGAGTGCAATGCAGACGTCTCCAAAAGAACGGCTGGATGGTCGTGCGCAGATTCATTGACAACGTCTGGCTAAAAAATGATTGGAACACCCGCGATCCGGTCGTCCTCTGTTTCGTCCTCCTCATTGGCGGCGAGGTTCCCTTCACCTCTCCACCTCTCCCGTGATCTGCCAAGGTCCTGAACGTACAAGTCCCATAGCTTTTCAAGGACGCAATCAACGCTCTCAACCGCAACGTCTCGGTCACGTCGACCGTCTGGGTCGTCGCAGCTGCTCTCTCATTCTCGGCCGTACGTCGCCACGTTCGCTCACAAGCACAGCCTGGCCCCCGTTCAGACGACGCCGCCCGCATCGAAGCGACCGTCTTCGGCGAACTCTTGAATGCGGTGTTCGCCAACATCGGTCAGCACGTCATACGCAAGGTCTCTCGCGAGACCTTTGAGCGCTTCCTCAACCTGAACCTCAAATTCCACCTCTCACGGCAAACTGGCGGGCTCACTCGTGCCATTGATCGCGGGACCAAGTGCGCTTTGTGTTTCTTGCTGTCGCGCTTCTTTTGACGGGTCCATAGGGCCATTACGTTTATGCTACAAGCTATCCTCTTCCGTATCGTGCCCACTGCCTTTGAGATATCCGTGGTATGCGGTATCCCCGTGGGTGGTCTTCTTTGGATCGACGACGGGTTCTTACAATGTACCATAGACGTACAAGTTTGGGTGGGACTTTGCAGCGATGACAGCAAGCACGCTAGCCGCGTATACTTGGTTTACCGTTTCGAACCACGTCTTGGAGGTCAGTCTACCTCGTGCACGTTTTCATCCAACTTTCTCACGACTAGGACGCAGTTTCGACGCAATGGAAACAAAACGGACAACCTGGCTGCATCGCCAGCGGTCGACTCGTTGATAAACTATGAAGCAGTCAAGGTTTGCACTGTTCTTCGTTCACCCTGATTCCATCTCACGATGCGTTATGCAGCGTTTCAACAACGCGAAATTCGAGATTGCGCAGTACGCACATCTGAAGCAGTACGAGCTCTGAGTCTCTTCCCTGGAAGTTGATATTGCAATGTCAGTTTTCCGAGACAGCATTGCCGCCGATTTCAAAGCTCTCGTAAGTCACACGGTGACAATCGTATGAGATCGGATCTAATGAGATCGATATAGTGAGATGAGATCGATATAGTGAGATGGGATCGGGTTTTAAGATCTGCGTCGTAATTTTACGATTGGCGTCGCGTCGAGCGCAGAACGGCAGGAGGACTAAGGTATAAAAGGCTGACATTCTGGTGAGCGTTCCTCATTCCCCTCTCCTCTCTTCTCTCTCACTTGCTCTACTTTAGTTTTTGCTCTTATGCGCCACGGTGAGCCCCGACGTGAGAGCAGCCGCGAGTCTGCTTCTCAGAGAGGCGAAGAGACTGCAAACACTGGGGAGAAACGCCCGTCGACCAACGCTCTCGAATTAGGTCCCAGGAAACGACCGTACGTTCCGTTTCTACCTCGTTTCATACTGGCTAACCGTTTGTTAGGACCACACAAGATCCACTCGTTCATCATGGACGCCACTTCGGTCGAGCGTATCACGCGTTTTGCAATATCCAAGCCCTATTGACAAACGCAATGACTCTCATGGGTGATATCGAGGAGAATGGCTATGACTCGCTGAGTCCTCTGTACGTGCACACGTCTTTATTACTTGCAAAGTGACAATTCTGTGGTAGGGAGAAGCAGGAATATTTAGTATTTCGTGACTTACTGAAACTTGTTCCCGGGCTCGAAACCCGCCTCATGGAATCCTCGGAGGACGACATCATGGCCATAGCGGAGTTGGTAAGTGATATCTTATATTGTGCATTGATTGACTTACTGATGTGCGGCATAGATTCAGAAAGGCGCAAATAGTGCCAGGGCGGATGATACCAAAGGCATGAAATGCGCAATCATTGATTGGATTACGCCGAAAGGCCAGACTCTCAGCCCGCACATCCCCCGCAATGTCAAGTCCGGTCGGGGGTTCCACCATGAGCGCACCGGGGCCCTTCTTTGCCCGGCGGGCTATGAGTGGCAAAATCTGGAGTACGTGTCTCACTTCAATTGCATTTGATTGACTGACTACGTATCTCTGTAGAATCAAGGAAAAACTGCGCAGTGGCCAACTCCAGGTCGCTGGTGACCAGTGGCCTATATTCTTGTACGCGAATTACATGTACGACCCCGATGACCCGTGGAACGGACTTCTTCGCAGTGGATTATTGGTTTGTGTACGTTTCAAGTTCCCTATGCGAAAAACAAAGGTTGATTTTGATCATTTTAGGGATTTAAGCACGTTTTCACGTCACCCAGCTCTGTAGACAATGAACCCAAAGCTACCCGTTCCGGGAATGCTCGCATTCATGGCATGCGGAGCGTTACTAAAGCCTCGATTGCTTATATCGCGACACAGGTGCATCTTGAACACGATTCTTGTTGCCTCGAGACTGACGCACAAAGTAGGCGCGATTTGCATTGACATCGGCGCAGGTATTTTCTCGCACGGACCTCGTCACTGATTCGGAACGCTTTTACAATAGCATCTTGGAACTACTCAATGATCCGGAGGAGAAGGAGGAAGTCGAGCATTTACTATTGTGGTGGAACAGGCAAATATTCCCACTTTATACCGAAAGTGAGCGGTTACCCTCAAGGAATAGTGCATTGGCAAGGATCCGCGCTAAGCGTGCGGAGTCCCGTGCTGCAGTGGCTGCAGCTGGTGTTGTGGCTGTTGCTCCGGCCGATGTGTAACTTTGTATATAATTGCCTGCGGTTATGCTTAGAGACAAATACCATGGCTGGGTTAATCATCTTTGGTGCTAGTTGTATAGTATGTGTGATTGGTGTGTTCATACTATCAGTCATAGCTTTGCAAACTGTAACTACTCTTTGCAAGGCATAGCTTGACATGAAACCCAGGTCTGAAGATATGGCCATTAGAGCCATAGCTTTGCAGATTACAATTGCTTCCTGTATGACATAGATGGACATTAGACTCAGGTTTGAAGACATTACTATCAGAGTCATGGATTTTTAAACTGTAACTAATTTCTATGAGACATAGATTGACATCAAACTCAGGTTTGGAAATATCATCATCAGAGTCATGACCTTACAAATCATAACTACTTTCTGTATGATATATATGATTGCCATCAGTATCATATAGAAAGTAACTACCATCAACAGAGCTATGACTGTGATGACAATATCTTCAAACCTGAGTCTAATGTCCAGCTATGTCATATAGAGGGTAATGACAGCTTACAAAGCTATGATTCTGATGATGATGTCTTCAAACCTGAGTCTACTGTCCATCAATGTCATATAGAGGGTAATTACAGTTTACAAAAGCTGTGATTCTGATGACAATATCTTCCAACCTGAGTCTAATGTTCATCTATGTCATACAGAAAGCAATTACAGTTTACAAAGCTATGGCTCTAATTTCCACATCTCCAAACCTGAGTCTAATATGTTAATCTATGACATACAGGAAGTAATTGCAATTTACAGAGCTATGGCTTTAATTTCCACATCTCCAAACCTGAGTCTAATATGTTAATCTATGACATACAGGAAGTAATTGCAATTTACAGAGCTATGGCTTTAATTTCCATAACTTCAAATCTGAGAGTCTGATGATTAGTTATATCATTGCTTTGCAAATTGTGGCTACTCTCTATATAGCACTGATTGCTACATCTCCCAGCTTGAGTTTAATGTCAAGCTATGTCATATAGAGAGTAGCTACCATTTACAAACCCATGTCATATATTGTCCTCAGACTCAGGTTGGGAAATGTTTTAACCTAACAGCATTCATATTGGTTTGGAAATGGAATATATCAGTGATATCCTTGATAATTACTTGAAAGCTGGTAGTTTGTATCCTAAATATAATTATGGAAAGTCCTTGAAATATCTATCAACCCACTCAAAGAAAATAATGTCTGAACTGGTGTGTTGCAATACTTGTATAAAGATTAGTGGAAGTTGAAACTGATAAGTTATTATATAACTATATCAAATTGTCACAGTTCCCCTGATGAGAGTGCCAACGATGGCGTCAGTATGAGCTTCCAACCCACGCATTTTCTGACACTTGTCAACGCTAATTATGAACAGAGTGAGTGAGAAACAGGAGAGATGTGGGGCCGACCAGGAATACATTCTATGCTTCTTTCTCAACCACTGGGACATTCAGGGGGTATCACAGTCTCGCAGAGAATAAGAGGACGTCACGTAGAGTCATCTCTGCAATGTGTGTATCCATTCGCTGAATGTATCCTGTCTGGGACAGGAAGTCCGCAGGGAATGGATGTCCGTTTGGCAAACGATTGCCGCACACGACACCGGTTGACGTTTGCTGAGCAAGTACATCCAGTAGCACTGCCTACGAAGAGATGTTAACCATCAACACCATCACTGCCTAAAGCGCAGGATCTCACCTTGCCCCCGCCGGAATGGGAACCTCGTTATGGATGTTCTTCCATGAAAAGATGTCGGCTCTGCGTGGCGTCTCCGAATTGGCAATTTCGGTATTACCGCCATCAGCAGCGTCCACCCCCTCTCGTTCTTCATGGAGATAACTTTTCTCCATCCACAACCTGGTGGAGAGGGTCGGTATCACGCCCTTCCTTGACCAGAGCCACCGTGGACTCCTGTGTAATCCGTTTGTTGTACTGGTTGAAGAGGGGCTTGCGCAAGTCGAGTGATCGAAGGCGAACCTGTTGCTGGACGAAAAGGTCCCCACCGTAATCGGGTGAGACGGACGGACTGTAGGTCGTGTTCAAAGAAAACCAAACCTACCTTGTTATAGCGGGAGAGGGTCGCCTTCAGCATTCGAAGACACCGTCATGTGGAAGGAACAACTTACGTTCGTCGGAGTCGTTCGGGCTCTTATCCCCCTTGGTTTGCAACATTCGTCCGACATCAAGTGGTCAGTAGAACTTTGCATTGCAGCAGCACGCTTTCGCTTCTTACTTCTGGCCGGTTTCAGTAACCTATAAGTGGCGAGATTGGACGAACGAGAGGGAATGTTTCGCGCACCACATAGATTGGCTCCGTGTGGACCGTAATGAGGGGAATTATTAAATATCCCCGTTGAGGTTGGAAGTCCGCTCCTTGATTATGGGATCCTGAGATAAATTTTTGGTTAGCCCGTCGCAGAGCAGAGATAGAAAAGAAACACGACTTACTTTGTTGAGACAAGCGAATTGAATTCACTCGTCATCGATGACTTCTCCCAGGGTGGCCAACTGATTATTGAACAACATGGAAAAGCCCTCGCTAGCATATGTTGGCTTTGTGAGAATGAAACAACAACTTCAAGTTGACCTTCGTTTTATCATCGAGAAGATTCGGCTGATAAGGGGATGTCGGTATGGAAGCGTGCTTAATAATACGTTGAACCATATCTCAGCGCTGCTGCCGACGTAGTGGGTGCCTTTGGCAGAAATTTTGGTTCCCAGAGCCTCAGGCCTCAGGGACTAACTGATCCAATAATATATAGTAGTGCGATCGTTGGAGACGTAGCCCATGTTGTCGTTATAGACTTCAACTCCTTTGAAGAAGTCGTCCTTGTAAGCTGCGCAAAGGACGTTGTCGGGCTAGAGTTACATACACTCACTAGGAATTCAAGTTCAGCTGGGCCCAACTATACGCAATGCTTTAAAGTTAGGTCAGCAAACGGGGCAGCGGGAACAGCCTCAGGGAGAGGTCATAGCACCTAGGGTCGGAGTCGGAGTTCGGGGATAGTGTACAGAAGCTACACACAAAAGGCTACATTGTGTACCCTAACCTTAGTGTACAATTTGAACTTTTTTGTCGAGTCTGCCGCTTTGCCGAGGCAGAGTCTGAATATAGTTATGACGATTCTACCCTGATTGGTGGCCGACTTGGTCATGATCAAGGATAGGTGGGATTCTTCAATGATTTTTTTTTCTCGGGAGCACACAATGTTGCTTTAGTTATCATGATCATGTAAGTAAACTCACGACCAGTCACTGATCGGGTACATACCGAAACGCCAAGTTTTGGCATCAATCCGTATGTATGTCGATGTTCACAGCCGCATGTCAGGACAGGACTTGATGAAATTGCCAAGAGTATGTTTATGTTTTACAGGGATAGACTACGATGAGTCAAATCGATCTCCGGTGAAGAGTCTAGGTGAACTTGAAAGAAGACAATCTAGGGTGTACATACGACGTACGATTTCACTTTGCCTTTGCAAACACACGCGTGAATCTTGCCTGATACAGACACCCCCATGATCTTGCGTATCCGGAAAAAGTACGTGCCCACGAACATGAACAAGATATCCATGCAAGGGCATTAGCTTCAACCGTACAGTGCCCCAACGCAACCAGCGGAGGAACGGAATAACGCACGTTGGACGCAGTGAATCCGAGAACAACGCAAGTTCCCCCAATGTCGCTCATATTGTTGAACTTGCGAATACGCGCCCATCGTCTGGAAGGGACAGAATGCGCACATGCTCGTCGCGGTGGGGTCCGCGAGATAGCCACCTGCGAACGCCATGCAGGGGTCCATGTACGCACTGCAGGTTTTCCCAGAGTGTGGCTCGATCGTCACGGGTTTACTGGGCGTACGGGTGATTGATTGGTGCCCGAGAGCCGTGTGCGTCAATCATCAGTGTCATCGTTCGGGGGGAGATACGAGCCAATTATGCAGCTTGGCCAGGGCGACCTTCGACGACGTACGTAAAGGGAGAGACGTAGTACATCTACTTCCACTATTCTAGCTTGGAATACGGTTGTAGGAAGCTGCAACTATGGAGTCAATGCCTCAGTCCATCGATACGACCGAGCCACCTCATGAGAACAAGCAGCGACACATACAAGATGAGCGTGAACGAACAAAGGTTCGTCAGCTTCCCACTTGTGCGAGAACATTCCATAACGATGGTACTCTTGCACGTCTTGTTCGATCTGGGTTGTCATAGAGGAGATCAACAAATTGAAGACGGGGAAAGACTCGATTGATTTAACCTGGTTGGATTTGTCGAAAAGTCGGCCAGAGAAGATGAGTCGCGGATGGCAACCTAGACAGCCTCCTGATGCGTATCTGCCGGGTCAACATAATTGCCACGAAGCGCTGGGAGGTAAGTCAGTATGCAAACTTCAATATAACCCCGACACCATACCGCGAATTTCTTCGTCATATGACTCTGAGATCGTGGATAGCATCGCCTCTAATGTGTGGACGACGCCTTGATAGTCCCCGCATACCTCCGCTCGTACCCCCAGGGAGACGACGGGTCGATCCCGATTACCTGGCGATTATATATTGGCAAGAGCGAGTGCACAGGGGACAATGTATCGCACCTTGTTCACACCCCTGCACACAACCCTTGCGCCAGGTACACCTTGTTGCGTTCGACGAGTAAACCTTGTGGCGCGGGAGGTACTACTAGTAGTGGAGATAGAGCCACTGAATAATATGAGACAGCGTCATCGTGTCATTCGCTAGTCATCGCCACGTCGCCGAGGTTCTCCCACTTCTCGCAGCAACGACGCTTCAATGTTTCAACTCTAAGACCGTCACAGCACTCAAATTATGTAACAATATCAACACGTGCCAATGCGAGACCAGGTTCTCTTGGCCGGCCAGTATGTCCAGCATGCCATGGGCGAGGACACTCAAGTATCCGTTGTGCGATCACCTGTTTCATGACATTTGCGCAGGATTCGGAAGACCGCGAATCTCGAACGACAAATTCAAACACTGTCATGCCTGCGAAGCACGAAAGGAGATACGCAAGGCATCTTGCCAGGAATTATTGGCCAGTCTTGCTTTCTCTCAACATTGAACGGTGTGACGGTAACATCATTGAGACACCGACGTGTTACGATCTCCGGCTGAATCGTGGGTGCGGCTTCGGGAGCGGACGTTATGTAACATTGTTCAGTAATCTCAGGAGTTTCAAATGCGGAGCATAGGGCCTAGGCTGACCCGGATGGAGTACAGACTCCGTGACGAGAAACACAATTTACAATCAGTTTACTTACATCAACATCGTCATGATTCACCGGCTGCCAACAAGGTTCACAGACGTAGCCAAACTGTAACGTGAAGCTTATCGAATGTCCAACCGGACATCTGCCAGAGACGAGAATAAGTCACCTTGACACGTTGCACGAGATACTTGCCAATGGGACCACGAATGGTAGTGGTTGACAGTCGCGCAGCACTTCAAGTTGTGCACTTGCGCGTTCGAATGATTGTATCGCGCCTTCGTAGTTTCCATTTTGTGTGACGTCGGGAATGAAACTACTACAAGTTTATAACCAAGACTTCCATCGTAATGGCACACTCGCATCTAGTAGCAAAATACTATCGGGCAGGCGAGCGTACTAATAGCGTCCAGGCTATACACAGCACTGTGATGAGCCGAAGTGCTGCGATGCAGATATGATGAATACGTGCTTTGCTGTGTTTTCACCAAGCATCATCTTGAAGAAAGTTGGCTGAATCACATGGTACTAGCGATTACATCAGGAAAAACCTCCCATGGATAATTCCCAGGAATACCAGGCAATACCCAGGTATTATTCGCATTTTCAGATATTTTCAGAATTACACCTAATTAGTTCAACATAACTAGCCCCCTTG
>JBBPOD010000806.1:0-14025 GCA_038091255.1 Tylopilus intermedius | reverse complement strand
CTCGTCAAAAGTTTATGGCGGTTGTGACCGAGCTCTTCTCTGAGCAAGGCGGATACGAGAACATCCTGAGGAGAGGAACTTTCAGCGTCTCTCCCCACGTCAACTATTCCCCATACGTGAGCATTAGTACTGCCGATACCCTCACCAAGGAGAGCGTCGCGCGGCACTTTGCTACATGTGGCGTCACTATCACTATGGCCGATAACGAACTTGGACCATGGGCACGAGAATACGTTCGTGATGTATACTACTGAGCAATCCACTTTATCTAGTACCATACGTTGATACTCCAAGGCATCTGGGCATGTCTATACTGTGTTCATGGTTTACTTTACCGGTAGATAGATGTACTATTTGCGGCCGTAGTACGGACTTACGCTATACATAGTCGGGTTTAAGCTGGGGATCGGATTTCATCGGGATTAAGCACACTAAAAATTGAGTGCCGTCACTCCGAGTCGGGGAAATGTGATAGTACTATGGGCCATCTCTACAGACACCTGCGCGTCCACCAGATATTCGGTGCCAACACCGACGTCGGCAAGACCGTCATCACCGCCGCACTCGTTCGGGCTTCCACTCTCACAAACCGACATGCGTTTTATTTGAAGCCGGTCAGCACTGGTGCGAAGCAAGATGCCGATGATGCGTAAGCTGACTGAGTCCTCGTCACTCCAGACGTTGTTGATGGTGTAGCAGACATATCCAACGGCACGCCGGGCCCCACCGGCATTTGCTCGACACGCATTGCCTGTTCCGATACGATGACCCGGTCGGTCCACATCTCGCCGTGCGAATGGCATCTCAAAAGTCGGGAGTCGAGGTGAGATGCCTGCCGGTCGAGGATTCCCGTTCATCAAACAATCTTACCTCTAGTCCTGTGCGCCATCGGACGAGACGTTCGTCAACGCGATCGCCGAACACATTCGTGCATATGCCCGCACCGGGAAGCGGAGTCATATGTACGTAGAAACTGCTGGAGGTGCGTGCGTGCGTGCATGGAGTACAACCCGTGTAATGGTGTCTTTAAGGTGTGCATAGCCCAACGCTGTCTGGGACGACACAGCTCGAGAGCTATCGACCACTCTTTCTTCCCACGGTCCTAGTGGGCGACTCGAAGCTCGGCGGAATTTCGTCGACCATATCGTCTTACGAATCGCTTGTGCTGCGAGGATACATCGTGGATGCGATCCTCCTCTTCCGCGACGAATACTACCGCAATCACGAGTATCTCGCTTCTTATTTCGCTGAACGTGGGGTACATGTCACCTCGTTGGATCCTCCACCCTCACGCCGAGGAAATGTCGACGAGGATATTTCGACCATGGAATCTTACTATACCAGATTGGTCCCCAAGACTCTCGACAGCGAGATCTTCCGTGCCGTGCACCACCTGGACGAATCCCACGCGTGTCGCATCAACGAACTCGACTCCATGCCCCGTCGGACATTGGACACCATCTGGTGGCCATTCGTACAGCACGGTCTCGTCAAGTCCGAAAAGGACGTGACCGTGATAGACAGCGCTTGGGCAGATTTCTTCAGTGTTTACAACACGTCTCCAGAACCATCGTCCCGCTCCCTGCTTGACCCCACGTTGGATGGTTCCGCGTCCTGGTGGACCCAGGCCGTGGGGCATGCGGATGCCTCGCTTGCTCTGGCCGCGGCGAACGCCGCTGGCCGGTATGGACACGTCATGTTTCCTCAGGCAACCCATCTTCCTGCGCTCACCTTGGCAGAGCGTCTGGTGCACCAAGGACCCGGTAAAGGTTGGGCTTCGCGTGCTTTCTTCACTGACAATGGGTCCACTGGCATGGAAGCCGCTCTCAAGATGGCCCTGCGATCATTCTCGATCCACGAAAAGGAGCTCAAGCCCCGCGACAAGAAAGACCTTTGGGTCGTAGGCTTAAAGGGAAGTTACCACGGTGACACGATAGGAGCGATGGACGCGACAGAGGAAGGGGTCTATACGTGTGAATGGCATGAAGCCAAGGGCTTTTGGTTCGCACCGCCGACCGTTTCGATTAACAATGGGAAGATTGTCGTGGCAGTTCCATCCCCGATTTCCCCAACGACGTCCTCTATCCAGTTTGACGACCTGCACACCGTGTACGACGTCGAAAACAGACTCGGCTCGCCACTCGCCGACACCTACCGAATGCACATCAGGAACGCACTGTGGGCACTCCGTCAAAAGCGGGACCCCAAGCTTGCAGCACTTGTGTTGGAACCGATCGTGATGGGCGCTGGAGGGATGATCTTTGTCGATCCGCTCTTCCAACGCGTCTTGGTCGATGCGGTTCGCGACACCTCCCTTTTTGACAATCCCCTTCCCGTCATCTTTGACGAAGTCTTCGTTGGCTTATACCGCCTTGGCATCAAATCCTTCGGGGCCCTCCTCGGCGTCCATCCGGATATCGCCGTCTACGCAAAAATCCTCACGGGCGGCGTCCTGCCACTTTCTGTCACGCTCGCCTCTGAGCGCGTGTTTCAGGCTTTCCACAGTCAATCCAAAGTAGACGCGTTCTTGCACGGTCACAGCTACACAGCACACCCTGTCGGGTGTCAAGTGGCCAACACGACCCTGGACATGATCGAGAGGCTCTCGCGACAAGACGCGTGGCGGTCCGCACGCGGGAAATGGGAGCATGATGCGCGGCCTGGATCGGCCGTCGTCTGGAGTTTCTGGGACCCCGGCTTTGTCCACTCCGTCTCGAAGCTGGACGTCGTGGACGAGGCGATGGCGTTGGGCACCGTGCTCGTGATCAAGTTTAAAGACGACGGCAGTGGTAAGGCCATTTCTCACCTCGTTTGACGCGCGACACCATGCTGACACTACCTGCTAGGTTATGCATCCCACAGGGCCCAGGGCCTGCTTCGATCCATCGCACTCCCCGCGTGTGGCAAGGGTGGCGCTCTCAGCGCGGCCCCTGGCGGTGCACCGTTTGCGATACATCACAGAACGTTGGGCAACGTGGCGTATTTCATAACCAGCTTCAACACGCCGCAGCAGACGATCGAAGAGGTCGAAAACAAGCTTTGGGAGACGTTGTCGACGACGCAGGTCAATTGAGAGAAGCATGGGGTCCCTATGAACACGTTTCCATCATGCCCACCCTCTTTTTCGTTACTGACATCTTTGGCTTCGCCGTCGATAAGTAGGATGCTTCCGCCCCTGCTTATGATCCGTTTCGATAAGATCGTGTGGGGAAACGAAAGAGGCGAACATTGGAACGTTGGCCGCTACTACAATTTTTTTGCGATGTCATTCAACGTCACTAAATTTTATCATAGGTGTTGTCGAAGCACTAAAATCCTATCATTTTAAAATTGCACTACGTTGAAGCAGATGCGCATCAATATTAATTCTGAAAAAAGAAATTTAATTGATGTTGAACCAAATGTCCTTGAATCGGGCGGTGCATGAATGATGCGATGTTATCGCCTTCTCTCACTGGCCCCGCACGAATTCCTCATATGCCTCTGAAGAGAATCCAGCCTAGCAAATGCAGTCCCACACCTCTTGCACGCTGTCGTGGCATGCAGGTGTACAGTCAGTACGTGCCTCACAATGCTCTCCGTTTTGAGTTCTTTGCAACACCCCATCCATCCACACCTGACCATCGATTTTCCGCTGGGCGAACTGAGGCCGTGCTCTCGATGAAGATGTTGAGCGACAGCGTGCTTGAGGTCGCGCACGTCGCCGGATGGATAGGGCACATTGCAGGGTCCTCCATTTTCAAACCATTCACACACCCGGTGCGTCGGGAAGGCGCTGCTATTAAACTGACGCAGACGGCGTGAACCCCGGATCGCGTGAAAAAAAAAAGAGGGGACCTACATTGTTATACTGGCACGGCCAATCGTTCTGTCCGTCGAGATTACATGCACCCCAGGACGAATCCCAAGCTTCCGCATGTTCCAGTGAGCGGATGAATGTATGGCGGATAGGATAATCCTCCATTGCCTGGTTCTGTTCTGTCCATGGACAGCTGGAAAAGATGTCGTTCGAAGGTATCGGTAAGTTTGAAAAACCCGGCCTGGGGAGAGGCATGGTGCTCTCGGACGTGCCGAGCGGAAATCGCGCACAGTCTTCGACGAGTTGATCTACACTCCACACTGCCAGCGACGGTCAGTCTCTGGGTGATTCGCGGCCGAACTGGGTACTTACCGTCCGCTGTCCAATTTGAGCAATGGAGCCGGTAATCATCAAGGTTCTCCACCAGGCCGGGGCGCGCGCATGTTTCTGTTGGATAAAGACCGGATTGGTTTAGCGTCTCGATGGCTGGTGGTCAGCGAGATTAGAGCGGTTCAATTGTGGTAGGCTGCATAGGACACACCTGGGTTGGGATGCACTGGCATTGGATTGAAATTGGTGATTGGCCATGGCAGGCCCGGGGTTGCCGTACCAGTGCTGGCCACCGACATAAAGAATGGGTCGTTTGGATCCATAATATCACTGCGGTAGACGTTTCCAGGAGGAGTTTGAGGAGAGGCCATCAGTGGAGGTCGATGGAGTGGCACAGGGCGGAAGGTGCTTTATATGAGGAGCCCCTTGCCAATATGATACGTCCGCTTCGAGAGGGTGCGAGCGAGGAACGCACGCCAAGTCTCCGCTCTAAATTCGACGACGTTGTCGTGATGACGCTCGGAGCGCTCGAGGGCTAAGACTCGGTCGAAGCGAGCAACGTTTCCCTTCACTGATAAGTTAACGTTGACAAAGGCTTAGCATTGGAGACATCATGGAGGTTAGAAGAACGATGAAACGACGAACGAACCCCTCCCGACACGATCTTCGAGCAGAGAGGCCCAGCGTCTGCATAGACCGACCTGGGTCGGTGAATAGGATGTTGTCCGGTCACTTCTACAGCAAGCCATCGAGGCAGGCGTCTCGTTGGCTGCGTTCCAGAATTCATAAGGAACCGTGACGTTATCCAGATCAAAATGGCACGCGGCCAGATGTCACATGTGGCACAGCTTGCCAAGCACTCCACGATATATCGGAGATCCCTCGGACGTAGCCAATCCGCAGGTTGGCAGGCTGAGGTATCAATTAGGAGCGCGGCTGACTAGTAGTAAGATACATGAGGTCCATTAGGTAAGGTAATTGGAATGGAATGGGACGGGGTAACGTATCCAGAAGTCACGGTACATGCCGATTCCTGGACGAGCCAAATGGCATCTCCGCGTATCGTCACTGGAGCGATGTGAATGATGATTCGCAAGAGGATGCCCGAGGTGCACTCACAATATCAATATCGCTCCTCAACCGCTCGAGTGCTTCTTCGATACGTGGTTTTGCATGGTATAGGGACGGGTGAACTGTTCGGCGCAGTATGGGCATCCATACTTGAGTTCCAGGTGTCGCTCGTTGACGTGTCTCAGCAAGCTCTCCCTCTTCATATCCATATAGCAGCCCTCCCAGTAGCACCTAACCATCGTCTTATCTGAACCAGCGATAGCGTGATGGGTCCGTAGATGTTCGGAAAATTGGGCTCCTTGGATAGCCAAGCTACAGATATGGGCATGACCGGTTTCCCAGCAACATCTGTAGAAACGATTTTGAGGGAGGTTCATGACCGTAGCGTAGTGGAGGAGTATCTGCGTGTCCTAAGATTTATATAGTCAATATCATACCTCGTCAGTCCTAATCGAACGATTCCTTACCATCTCGGTCCAGTCTACGTTGTAAGCGATGTTTTGAGTCATAGCGGATAGGCTAGTGAGGAGACTACTGTGACGGTAGAGTGATGTAGGTATGAATGTTGTTGCGCTGATACATCTCTCACAGAGCTCCCTCGATATTTATGCTTTCAGAACTTGCCGTGGAGGGCGCTCCAAGTTACCATGTGAAGGAAGAACACATGGAGGTGAAGTAAGGCATGGCATTGATTTGACATCGGAGAGCTGCATGGCCATCAGTTTGGAGGCAGAGAACAGCTTAAGGACCCTACCAATACCATATTGATGTTGTGAATCGACACTGGTGTAGATCTCCTCCTTGTACTCTTGCGGAGCGGGGCACCGCAGCAATCAGATCGTGCGCATGTTGCGTAAAATCAGACATACCGTGGTGAATATTTCATCCCTGGAAAACCCCAACCAAACCACCATCCAGTGTTCCGGATGTTCAACCAAGCCGGACGTCTAGAACGTCGGCCGCACTATCACGGATGGCAAAAAAGCGGAATAGAGGTCCTGATTTGGCAAACTCGCGAATTAGCACCATGAAAGGCCTCGAGAGCATGGATCATACGGACGTGATAAGTTATGTGTCCCAAAGTTCAATGCTTCTCGCGCGGTTTTTTTGGAATGCCGAAACGCCGGTGACAGGGTCTGACCAACTGGTCCCTGTCAAAAATGGCTGAAATCACAACCGGAGACACCTTCCCAAGCTGTTCCAAGACGCTTTGGGGTGGACCGATCGATTGGTACGTTGGTTGACGAACATCCTCATGGCGCGTGTCAGATAATGGGTCTGCACTGCCGTAGCATTGGCGGAGAAAAATGACCCTCACGATCGTGTTCCGCTACGTATTGACTTTGCCACAGTTTGGATCGTCAGATCTGTCGTGTATTGGTCTCCCTCGATATGTTCTGAGTCCGGTGATCAAACCATTAGCCGTGCGTTGGTAGACGCTGGTTGGTTGTTATGAAAACACTGGACGGTAGATCATTGGCGACTTTGGAGCAGAAGCGATTGTCCTGGTTGAGCGACCGCGAACTGGGAAGAAGACAAGTCAGAGCCACAAAAACAACGTGCTGTTCATATTTTACCAAATTCGGACTGAGCTGCTTAGACATCCTTGAGGTTGACATGCTCCCTTCCCAGACGTGCTCATCCCCCGTCCTCGATCGTACGAAGTGTCCCAGTCAAACACGTTCGCGAAGTCCGTGGGGCTCCATTCAGCAACACATTGAGTTGGTTGGGATCGCACTCCATCTTATTCACCGTATCAAGCGATCGCCCTCGCTATGAACGTCTTCTTTGAGATGTGTTCACCTTCTGAATCAGGTCACAATTCACTCCAGGCCCAACGGCGACCTCGAGCGAAGCGCCTCTCTCATTTAACCATTCAAAGTTGGTTCACCCACATATGTTGCCGCATCACATCCGAGTGTCGCCTGCCTCGAGCTGCGCGTCGAGCTTGCCAACAATGTATCCCGACTCCATGCCCACTGGGAGCGTGGCGCAGCACACACCGTACTGTTCACTGTGCGTTGGTTCATTCAACATGGGTTGGCCAGGCCCGAGGAGGACGGGATGGCAGACATCACACCCCCCCTCCTTCGATGTTCGAGGTTCTGATCCGCCGCGACCAACCAACGGACTGTCACCATGTGCAGACCTGCCAACTACCAATCCAACGGCGCTTGGAGGACCCAAACTCCAAGCTCCTGTCCGATAACAGCTCACACATCCATGCGTGCCTGGAGTGCCACCCTTTTATCATTTCACACCTCCAGCTCGCTTTAGCTCCCTTCTTCGCGTGTGTTCACAGGGATCTGGTATCATTCTCGAACTTGCGTTTGGAGGGGTGGGTGGCGACCTCGAGTCCAGTTACTTGCTGCGCGCGCGGAACTGATCCCGTTTTGATAAGCATGTCCTTGTGCCAAATTGGTAGCGAACGGGAGCAATGCGGGACAAGGTCCGAACAAATTCATGCCGCATCACGAAGAGCGATGCTCGTTCATGTCCTCGGTGCAGTGATTTTCCGTATCTGCAGCTGGCGTCATAGCCGCATCAAAGGCTTGGTAAGTGCAGCATGTCCTCGACGGCCATGACCAATGGTTGGTGCTCGCTCCACTCTATAACCGGTGATCTTCGCCCTCGCTGGTATGCACAGTGCACATGGATTTAACGTTGCAAATCACGCGGATTTCGAAAGGCGACTACCCCACGCTACAGGTGTTGGTTGTTTGCTACCCTGAGAAATAGTCTCTCAACGTCACACTGAGAATATTTTTCTTAGGTTTAGGGTTCCTAATTTGGTTATTCCTAGACTACAAAGAACCACAAATAGGACACAGGTGCTGACCATGGACACAGATGCTGACCATACAACGAATGATAACCAGTTGTCAGATGCGCCGGATCATAAAGCGGGCGAGTGTAAACAAGGCAAAGTAAATAACGATAAATATAAGTACAGATTCTTGCAAACGCCTGCAAAAAAAGCACAGTTCGACCCACAGTTACCCTCTACCACCGTATCGGGAATATTTTTCTTAGGTTTAGGGTTCCTAATTTGGTTATTCCTAGACTACAAAGAACCACAAATATGCTATCGCGTACCACAGTTTATATGCAACACGCTGCAGTATGATACGTAAAACATCCTCATTCATTCTACCAATCAGTACATAAACAGGTCAGCTTCGCCAATACTGCGCCAAGTCATGTATCCGATCCAGTACGACCGTAAAGTACGATGTCTCGTTCAACAACGCCTCAAAATGTTTGATGGCTTCCTCTTCCGTGAGATCGAGTCGGAACTTGTCTTGGATCTGTTCGTGTACATCACGGTGTTTGATGTCGGGGATGTTGGCGTCGACCATCAGCGCGACCAAATTCAATATCAGGTTGGCACTCTTGCGCAGGATGGTAAATGCTGTGAAGCAAAAATTCTTGAAACGTGCGTAATGTGTAGATTGCGCGCCTCCCATCCCATCTACCATCTCCTTGCAAACTTTCACGGGAGGCGGGAATGGCTTCGGGTCACGGCCAAAGATATAACCGAAGTCGACTGTGAGCAAATACGTATTAGCGGCGCGCATCAGAAAAGCGGAGCTACGGGTACCATGAAAGAAATGCCCTGAACATGTGAATGATGAGCAGACGCTCGAGAATAAGCAAGATTATGAACAAACCATCAGGCGTGACTAATAGATTATCCAGATGGCGGTCTCCGACACCAAGTAGGTACGTGACGACACAATATCCAGCTACAGCATGGTGAGTGGCTGTTGTCGGACCATGGGACGACATACCGCAACTACGAACGAATGTGTCAATGACACTTGGCTCCACACCATACGTCCCTACGCTTCCCTCGTCCGGATGGTTTGCCCGCAGATAGTTGAGAAGTGTTCCGTGCTCGCTGACTATGGCTGCTATCGTCTTGCTGGGAATGAACTGCGCCATACCCTGTAATGGTCCAGTAGCCAAGACATTGTACGGTATCAGTTTCAAATCCAAATTCTCTTTTCGCAACAGCTGATCCATGAGCGTGAACAGCTGCAATACCAATTGGTCTTGTCGCATGTCGTCTCCGTCCTTGAACATGGCAGGATACTCCGAACCGTCCACGCATTGGAAATAGAGCAAGAATGGGAATTGGTTGGATTTGAAAACCGAAGACTTCTCAGCATTGATACCGGTGATCTCGATGCGGGCATTCAGAGGGAGAGGGAGCGGGGGTATATTGATGAGTCCGTTCTTGGAGTCATTAATAAACGAGCGCAGCTTCTCAATCTTCTTTGGCCGGGGGTCTTTTGAAGTCCGGATATCTCTTGCGCGTTTCGCCAGTGTCTCGACCATGATACCTTGTCTTCGCATGAGCTCGCGACGTTCACTGCCACCTTCCGACTACAACACGCATCGCACCAACATTCAGTTGACCACCAGGACGAAAGGGGACACCCACCTCGAGTATCTTGCTCAGAAACTTGAACACGACTCTACCGTACATTCTCGCCACCGTTCTGTCCTCCAGAGCGACCTCGACCATCAGGTACCAATATAATCGATTTCCCAGGACGTGATTCTTGACTCCGCGCGTGATCAAAAAGTCGGACAGCCCACTGTCGTCGTAAGAAATAGCGGTTGTCGTCGAACGTGACGATCGCTGATCACTCGCAGCGCTCTCAAACTTGAGCGCCTGCACGAGCTGGAGTAAATACAGCATAAGTTCCTAGAATGTTTCCATTAATAAGATCCACACGACAAGAGGAAATAATATAGTCACGTCATCGTCGGCGCGATTGAGTTGTCTGACCGCGAACGCTCTCACGCGCGAATCCACTGTACCAGGCCCCAATAGCTCGAGGGCATCATCGGTATCTACCTCCGTCCACATCGGCAATAGCTCTTCGACCGCTTGTTTGACCTCGGAGGGATCTCTCCAAGTCACCGATTTGAGGAACTTGGTCAATCCACGCTTGTCTCTTGCGAGATAAAAGCGGAACTTCCATATCAAGTCCTTCTCCTCTGAAGTGAGAGGCTGCGAAGGAGGGTAGCTCAGGATTTCCTACGGTAACAATATCGGTGAGTAGTGCATGAAAACAAGGTGTACCGGAGCACTCACCCCAAGCTCGTCTCTGATCTTGGCGTTTGGTTTGAGTTCCCTGTCGTACGGACTACTTCGATGGCTTCGGACTAGACGCCGATGCTTATCTTCTACAGGATTTTCGCGTGCCATCTCGGGATCCAGAACCGCCCACATGTGAGGATCGGTCGCGAACGAGGATGGAAGGACAGGTACAGCCGGTGTTTGCGCAACCGATGCCGGCGTAGAAGATGTGGACGGCACACTTTGAGTCTCCTGTCCAATTGTCGTCAAGAGTCACGACACGCCTGAAACGCCAGCACGCTCACTGGTTCGGTGAACACCACAGGAAAGTCGAAGCGAGGCAGATCGATGTACAAGAACATGTTGTCCGACTTGGCAGTCTCGGCCTACGACAATGAGCCGTGCCCGACGCGATGCAGCAGTTCCGAACGCGGACTCACAGCGTGTATCTCTTCCATCCTCCGGAATGCCATCTTGTCGAGCCAATCCGACTTAGGGAGATCCCCGCGTTCATACTTTTTCACCAGCTAGGGGGCGGGTGCCGTGCGCGTCGAAAAAAAGCCATGTACATCGAGGATGTAAACATACCTTTTCTAACCGGCCCATTTCGTCCTTGGTGCCCAGTTTACTCGGCGTCGTTGTCTCCATGGACCCATCTGCCTCCTTCCCCGGCCACAACAAAAGCCGATGTTTACCTCTTCGAAGCGTCCTGGATCACGATGAACGGGCGGATACATACATGGGGGCACACTGACGTACCATTTCTTTCCAAACAGCCTGAACGTCGTGCCACCCACCGGAACGGCCGCACGTGGAGTGCCAATGTCCCACACGGTGAACGTGATCTGCGAGCTCAGAGGGAGATCGCAGTAGCGTATCGGGAGCGATACCCATTCGTTCCAGCTGGTAGGCAGCGTCAGCATCGGCGAGGGTCTCAGCAGGGGCAAAGGTACTCACGTGTAATTGGTCTTGAACGCTTTGAAGGACGTTCGGAAGGGGATTGTCAAGGGTTTGTTGTCAGCTACTAGCTGACAGGTGACAAAGAGGTCCGAGAGTGACCTAGTTTAGACTCGTCAGTACTGCCCGCAGTGAGGAAACAGAGGAGAGTCGTTACGAGGATTGAGCACCATGATATCTCAGTTCTGGGTTCTCCAGCACGTCCGAGACCGACTTGCGTGGCCGTGTGCCTTCGAGCTGTGAGCTGGATAAGAGACATGAGCTGTTGGGATGTCCGCTAAATTTAATAGGAACCAGTCGTACATGCGGAAGGTCAATGGCAGCTTTAGGTCGGAAAGTTTGGCGAATGTGAAGTCGTCGCGATTGTCCTTGTCCATGGCCGTCTTTCAGTGGTACCGGTAGACCAGTCGGCTTGAGCAGCAGTAACTTGGCACGGGAGCACTTTGTCACCCAATTGGAAGATTCGGCTACAGTCACTACAACCCATAACATCCCGTCATTCGTACAATCGGTTCGATTGCACTCATCACAACAGTAATGTACATGCAATACTTCTCTAACTCAGCTGCACCAGTGGTGCTTTTGGCTCTAAGCAGGAAGCAACCCTGCTCAGAAAGAGGACGTGTACAATAAACAACAGCCAAGAGCGGTATATGTCGGGATATATTACTAGCCATCTACTCGGCCTTGTAGTCGGGGCGGAGGGAGCGCACGACTTTACCTAGAGATCACCAATTGAATAACTGCATCACCATGGAATGATATAATCTTACCAGCTCTCCAGATTTCCTGGTCGTCAATCTCCTTCAGTTCCCTGGCAAGATCTTGGCGGTACGTCGCACGGCCGTTGAACTCCAGTGATTTACGTGTTTCAGTGCCATTCTTGACACTCTCGTAGAGCTTCTCAAAGATGGGAAGGTTCGCCTTTTCGAAAATGGGGGCCCAGTCGAGCGCTCCGCGACGGGCAGTGGTGGAGCAGGCGTTGTACATGTAGTCCATACTGTTCATACGAAAAAACTTGTTTGATACATGAATAGAGAACATATATCAACACTCACCCTTTTTGACCGATCAGAGGGTACAGGGACTGAGTTGCCTCCTCAACGGTTTCGTTGAATGCTTCCGAAGGCGTGTGGCCATTGGCACGGAGAATCTTGTACTGCGCACAGAACAAGCCCTCTAGTTGCAAATGAGGCAGAGTCACATAGAATGCTGATGAGCCAACTTACGGATGGCACCCATGAGCTACTCAAATCAGTGAGTATAACGGAGTACGGATAACGGAAGGATGACATACCACGCCTCGTTCACCGTACAAATCGGAGAAAACTTCCTTCTCAAAGGTAGTCTCGTACATGTAGCCAGAACCGATGGCGACACCTAGAGCAACGGCTTTTTCCTTTGCCTTGCCCGTGACGTCTTGGAAGACGGCAATACTGGAATTAATACCCCTCCCTTCCTTGAAAAGAGTACGGACGGTGCGACCTGAGCCCTTGGGGGCGACGAGGATGACATCGACGTCAGGGGGAGGGATGACGTGAGTGTCTTCCTTGTAGACGACGGAGAAACCATGGGAGAAGTAGAGGGTCTTGCCCTTGGTAATGAGTGGGGCTACGGTGGGCCAAGTTTGTGATTGCGCCGCATCGGAAAGAAGGTTCATGATAATCGTTCCGCGGTTGATGGCTTCTTCAATCGGGAAGAGAGTTTCACCTGGTATCTATCAAGGACGAGTGTAAGACGGTAGAGGACAAGGAAGGGGCGGACTGACCCAACCATCCTCGACAGCTTGCTTCCAGCTCTCGCCATCCTTGCGGACGCCAACGATGACATTGAAACCGTTGTCACGAGCATTCAAGCCCTGGCCATGACCTTGCGAGCCATAGCCGATGAGGGCGAGAGTGTCGTTTTTAAAGTAGTCGTGAAGTTTTGCAAGGGGCCAGTCGCTACGCTCGTAGACGACCTCGTCGGTGCCTGCAAAGTTGAGGGTTTTAATACCACGCGCGGGGAGCGTCTAGTGAGACGTGTCAACTAAAAAAAAGCTGGCAGTATTTTTAATAAAGTTTACCTGAACTGCAGGGCGAAGAGCCACGCGCGAGCGGGCAAGGTGGGAGAAAGACGCGACGTTTTGGCGAGTCGCGCAACGAGCGAGGGCGTGCAGAGAACGCGAGGAGAGACGCGAAGCGATCGAGGCCATCGTTTGGAGTCAACCTGAAATTCCGTCAATCTCCGTCCTTTTTTCTACTCGCGGAGCCTGAGTCGGCCGACGCAATGTCCGAAATAGTCCGAATTACCTACAACTACAAGACATTTGACAGATCTAGCTATAGCTTCATTCAGCTTTCTTCGCTTCTTGGCCGTACACAATTTCATCTACCGCCCGCCTCTTGCCCCGTGCACTCAGTACCGCCCCCATCGCCAGCGTCCAAATGGGAACAAACATCCCCACACGCTGCTGGTAAGCCTTGTACGCGACCGGGTACTTGGACAACGAAATCGACTCTGTGAAGCTAGTCGACGCGACAAACAACGTACACAACACCAGGCTAGGAATGATGGGTGCCACCGATTCAAGCGACGTCGGCATTTCTTGTCTCCACGGTCCATCCACGCACACGAGCGGGATCAGGTTGATGATGATCTATACGCCCTGATGTCAGTCAATCTGCGATGCTCACCGACAATGTTGCATACCCAGAAACTCTGCTCGCAAAGAAAGTTGGGGTGCCTCGACCACGCCCACAATCCCCTAGTCACAAAGCCCCTCTCTGCATCCCGT
>JBBPOD010000805.1:0-14028 GCA_038091255.1 Tylopilus intermedius | reverse complement strand
GCTTTTTGCTCACGTATTTACGGAGAGTGCGTGGCCGGAGCGCCCAGTGGTATCTGACAACCCTGACCCTTCATGTAGTCCCTCTGGCGGCCCTCGTCAGCGCGACAAAACAGTCCAAGGATATTACCCCGAAAACAATACTATCTCCGGAAAAACTCAAACGTTATTTTGTTGTTCACGGTGGTTTATTCAGCAAAGATGGTGTAACCTTGGAGGATATTCGGAAGATACCACGAATCGGACGGCAACCGGGACAAGATGGCTTGATGTGTGAGTGTTTGATCGAATTTTGGGTCGATTTTGAATTCTGAGATTTCTAACCGTTAGGCGAGGTATGAGTCCCTGGCAAACCTTTGTGCACGCTCTCGCGCGGCCACAGATGCTTTGGACCGACGCTTAAGAAAAACCGGGGTGCGAGCTAAGTAAACGGGTGCGTGATCGGGTTGATTTCCTGTCACACGTTGTCTCAGCATGCTCTAAGGTGTTGGTATCGCTTTCGGGCCGGATATCAGGAAGCGATGGTGCGACCTCAATGGCGTCACTGGCATCATTCGCAGTCACGAAGTGCGAGAGAGTATGGCTCCTTGACGTGTTCTCCTCGGCGCTAAACGTGTTCTAGATGGGTACGCCATCGAGCATGACGGGCTGTGCGCAATCGTGAGTCTAAAATTCCCTCTTTATCGTGTCATCCATTGAGCGATCCCAGATTCCCAACCTTTATCATCTCGCTTGTCGGTCTCTTATCAGATCTCGTTTGAAATCCCCGGATACCGCCCCCGTCAATGCTGAACTGGTAATTTTACTATATTATCACGTGTGCTGGCGTTGACGCGAATAAGGCTGTCCAAGGTCAACCATCACTCATTGGTTACATCGCAAAAAGTGTGGCGAATGTCAGAAACGGAGAAAAAGAAAAGGCTTACCAGGCCTGCGATATTGCGTTCGGGCGTTTCCACTCCTCTCACGTTACATTTCTGCTTCTCATCAAGGTCCGTATGGTCTAAACGCGATTCCTGTTCGACCACATATTCATATTGCGTAGGCCGTCATCGTTTTCATGGCAGGCGACCAGCCCAGAGTGATATCATGCTTAGATGACCTCATTGCTACGGTGCCTCATAACTCAATCTACTATTTGACTCAGGCACGTCCACAGCGCGAACTATGCTTTGGCTGTCTCCGCTGACATTTTCAGCAGGCGTATATGTATGTTCTGCGCCGAGACGGTCAGATAAGGAGGAGTTCCAACGGTGAGGCGGTGGAGTCGTTCAAGCGTGCACAAACTCAAATGCGACATCATTCGAGCCGAACTCTTTCTGTGATCTCGCTGGTAAGCTCTCGAGCACCCTGTCTCGCAACGAATCGACATCGCTCACTATCCCTGACGGATGTCTGGATGGAACTTTGATGATCTGGAATTCACGATTCGACGGTGCCTATGTGAAGCCCCCGTTGCTGCAGGCTCCGCTAAGGATGCAGTCGCATGCTTCCATGCAATGGCCACCGAGTTAGAAGAGGGGACACGCCATCATGACGAGCATCCGGAATGGGCAGCGGGTGAGTACGAGTGGTTATGCGCCATGCGGCGGGTTCGCTTACTAGACATTTGATACGCTTGGCTGGGCTTCAAGGAACGTTCCCTTAGGAAATTGGAGCAGCTCGGAGATACCGCGGTGGATACCAAAGAAGCCATTTCTCACTATACCACCGCGCTATCTCTCAATCCCTCCTCCCCACAAACGATTCTCATCAAGCGGGGCACGGCATTTGTGGCAATCAGGTCATGGACAAAGACTGCAGACGATGCCAACCAGGTACGTTACTCTTCTTTCATGGTGACCTTCCGTTGACGTATGCCATCAGATCATCACACTTGATCCTTCGTCTCCACGTGGCTATGAGATGAAGCATGCAGCTTTACACGAAGCGGGTGATTATGACAATGCGATCAGAGCATTCAAAGCGATGCTCTCAAAGATCGCAGAGTCTCCCAATCTGAACGTTCAACGTTAGTTACATCCTTGCCATCGTGATAATAGTGGTTATTCACGTCTTTAACAGGGATGGGTGACAAATACATCAGCCCATCGAGCACGAAAGCGAGTTTTCGCAAGATCGTTGACCGGATTGCAGGACGTTTACCGAGCATCCTCATCAACACTGAGACGGGCTGGCAATGTTCAAGTGGTACGAGGGAGCCGTCCTGACGATCGTCTTCCTCCGTGGTGTTCGGTCTACAGATGGGCCCGGTGCGCTTTCGAAGCACGTTTGGAATACTCGTGGTTGGACCCTCCAAGAATACATTGTGTCCAAGGTCGTCCGCTTTTACACCGAGGGGTGGAGTCCCTATCTCAATTTGAAATTGCCCAGTCACAAACAGGCGCCGGAAATCATCTCGGAGATGGAGGAAGCGACGGGGCTCTCAGCGGAGGATTTGATGACGCTGCGTCCCGGTTTAAGCAGCATTCGGGAGAAGTTGCATCTTGCGTCTACCCGACAGACGACGCTTGTGGAAGACTCCGCATACTTGCTGCTCGGCATTTTCTCGGTCGCAGGCCTGTCGGCAATCTACGGAGAAGGCGATGCTGCATTAGGACGACTGTTGGTGCACGTTCTTGCCGTGTCTGGAGATGTGAGGATTCTAGCGTGGAACGGGGAGCCCGGGTGCTCACTCTCGTTCCCAGGTGTTCTCTGCACCCAATTATGTCGATCAAGGGCGCAAACGTACGTCGGATGCTATGTTTGATGCTGGCTTGCTCTCTGACGTTGCATCCGCAGATTCGTATAGACGCTGCTGGAGATCTAAAGTACTACAGAGTAGCCAAAGAGCTCGAGAACATTACCACGTGAGTGGGTTAGTGACCACATGTTTCTTACGCTAATTCCCCTCAAGGACCATGGGGGATGCGACGACGACATGACCCTCGCTCATCCGAGTGTTCGCCCCCGCCTATACCCTCATCCACCGCCCATACCATACTCGTACCCTCACCCGTACCAACACTGCGGGTTCACCTGATCCTGGACGACATGGCCGCTCTGTGCTAAGTCAATCCATGTGAGACAACCTCTAGGCTTCGTTTTCATCCGTCCTCGACGACGCGGTGTATCAACGTGACCAGCAGGTGATCTGGAATGCTTGTACCTAGGCAAGCTTTGCGACACGGCTGCACCCGGGCTCAAAGCTGGCGTATCCGACGTCGCCATCGCCGTGTCAGGGTGGTACACCGACATGCAATGCAGAACCATCAAAGAATGACCATTATTTAGCTCTCTCGACGTGCAGGTATGCCCGCAGCATCCAGCCTCCTCGTGTGGTACCTGTAAAACTCGGAACAATAGGCCGCCGACCCCTCTGGCCAACCTGCTCCCCCGCCCGCCTCAACGCCTCCTCGTCCTCCGAGTCAGGTCTCACAGGCGTCACGTCCCCATCACCCAACCTCCCCAGCAGATAAATACACCCCGACTTGGTATCAAACACCATCTTGTAACAGCTCCGCGCGATCGGCCCGTTTTTCTCGAGCGCAGTCTTGTGGCTGGTCACGTGTGTCTGGATATCGTATACAGGTCACTCTAATGTGATCTCATCAGACTGCATGGCTACGGAATGCCTCCATCAAAGGTAACTCAATGTGAACATAGCAATCGGAGTCATTGCTAAAGTATCTTAAGATAACATCCTCTTCAATATTCCCTACGACGAAGAGCGGTACAAGAAGACCCTCAAAGCATGTGCGCTTGAAAGTGATCTGCTTATTCTGGAGGATGGAGACGAGTCGGAAATTGGTGAATGTGGTGTATGTCTTCCTTTTGATCGTCCAATACAGCTTATTCAAGTGCTTTCGAAGGTCAACCTGTCTGAAGGTCAAAAGGCTCGAGGTGAGCTTATCCTTCTACCTCATCGTATTTGACCCTTACAGTTGTCTGCATTTTCACTGGCTCGCGCGGTGTACTCTAGGGAATCCATCCTGCTTCTTGACTCGGATGATGTCTTGTCTGCGGTCGATGCTCACACTGCTGATCACCTCTACAATGAATGTCTTAAGGGAGAGCTAGTGCGCGGCCGCACCGTCATTCTGGTTTCTCACCAGGTCCAACTTTGTACCACCGGTGCCGGCTGTGTGATCGCTCGGCTACGTTCTTGTCAGTGGTGGACCCCAACTCCCGCTTCTACTCGCTTTGCAAGGCGACAGGTCGCACCGAGTTTTCCGTGCTCAAAAGGTTGGCGGCGTTCTATCTGCCTACCGTCCTAGCCAACGTGCCTGTGACCGCCACGCTCACGCACGAAGAGACATTCGGCCTCGTCGCTACGCTCATCAAATTTGACACCGAGGAAGAGGCAATGGCCAACGACTCTGACGTCGGGTTGGCGGGCTACTTTTTCAGCCGGGACGTGGGATGGGTGTGGCGCGTCGCGGAGGCACTCGAGGTGGGGATGGTAGGGACGAACACTCATCCTCATCATTACTGCCATCAAGGATGGCATTAAAGACTATCACTGTGCTAACTTGAAGTTCGGTGAAGAAGTAAACACCTCCACCATCACCTGTCCCAGTCAGTGGTGCAATGTCAACCCCCTTGATGATCCTTGTGCATGGTAACAATGTCTCCTCCATATCATGTTACTACAGGTGATGATGACCATGAGGGCCTGCCAGTGGTCACTGGCAGGACAGGGTGAGATGGTGCCACTCATGAGGTGTGTGTCACAAATGAGCACCACTTTCCAGCCCTTTACCACACATGGATAAGGTGAGGACAGGCTAGGTTCATGCCCCATTAGCTTGTAGAATATATTATATTTATTTGTTAAAGTTCAAGTAGAAACAACTTGAATACCTTGAAAGGTGTGGCGAAAAGCAGCAGGAAAAAATATGTGAAAAAGTGTCAAAGTGCTAGTGCTTTATTAACCTTGGACTATGTTTCAGGGTACTCAGGCTTTTGGCTTGGTGGCAGCACATCCTGAAGTGGCTGTCCAGCATTGTCTACCATGATAGTACTCATAGTGAGGTTCTAACTACACAGTAATTTCATAGAGTGTTATCCTGGTGATGGATCATCATAGATAATGATAGACTGACAAAATCCTGTGGCTAGAATGTTCTAGACTATAAAAACTATGACAATATGACAACTATGAATTTGCTATGAATTTGCTATGACTACTATTGATGCTATGACCACTATGCTGAAAATCAGGGTTTACAGATGTACCTCGTTTGGTGACGCAAAGCTATGGCCTCTTTATCTCTATTTCGGAAACGAGTCAAAATATCAACGGTGCGCTCCGAGTGCAAATCTCTGCTCGCACGTAGCCTACTTTCAGCATGTACGTGTTCGTAGAATATGAAGAAATGAGGATCTAATCGTTGCTCGAATTAGTTACCGGACGAGTTCAAGGACTTTTTGATGGAGCACGCGGGAGTGGATACACTACCAGGTGATCATCTATTTACCCATTGTCGCCGAGAGCTCTTCCATGCGCAATGGAGAGACCTGTTAGATGACGAATTTCTTCAAGCATACGAACACGGCATGGCGTTTACATGCGGGGATGGTATCAGAAGGCGACTATTCCCCCGGATCTTCACATACTCGGCTGATTATCCAGAGAAGTACGTTTACTATATCATGCATTCGAAACCAAGCCTGAGCTTCCACATCCCTAGGGTACTCATTGCAAGCATTCGAAATCTTGGTGGCTGTCCGTGCCCCAGATGCCTTATTCCAAAGGACGAATTGCAAAATGTGGCTACTGCAAATGATATGTCAGAACGTGTTGTCCTCTCACGTCGTGATACTGCCGAGCGACGTGCAAAGATAATATCAGCACGCCGTTTGATTTACGAAGGACAATATGTCGTTGATACCCCTCAGGTTGAAGTGCTGCTAAAACCCGAATCCCTGGTGCCCACAATGGTAAGTGTTTTCTTGCAATGAGATCAACCATGCAGATGCCCACCTTGTGTTTCAGAACTCATTTTCGGAACGACTCGGCCCAACTGGGTTTGATTTTTTCCTTATGCTTGTTGTTGATTTATTGCATGAATTCGAACTTGGGGTTTGGAAAGCAATTTTCACCCACCTCCTCCGCATAGTAGACAGCTTAAAGGGAGCCTTACTGGCTGAACTTGATCGTCGGTGAGAAAAATCATATTTGTTTCCAAGCTTGTTGATTCATCCGAGACATCCGGGAAGCTTTCGTCAAGTACCAACTTTTGGTCGTGACACCATTCGACGTTTTCACAAGAATGTTTCAGAGATGAAGAGATTCGCTGCGCGAGATTTTGAAGACCTACTCCAGGTGTGTACCTTTCGCTTTCCATCTGCGGTACCAATCTTGTTAACAGGCCCGGGACTGGTTGCAGTGTTCTATTCCTGTCTTTTCAGGATTGCTACCGGATCCCCACAATACCCTCGTGCTGCGCTTGATATTTCTCCTTGCCCATTGGCACGGTTTGGCTAAGCTCCATTTGCACACCGACGAAACAGTACATTTACTAGAACTCGTGACGAAGGACCTTGGCAGCTGCATTCGAAGTTTCGCTTCAAGTGCGTGTCCCGCCTTCGTAACAAAAGAATTACCTCGTGAGGTTGAGGCACGACAACGACGACAATTGCAGCAAAGTAGAGCCAAATCGACCCCGAGCCACTCCCAAGGATTAGCGACACCCCATGCACAAGGGCGACAACCGAAAGTACTGAACCTTCAAACGTACAAGCTCCATGCGCTGGCAGATTACCCGGCGCAGATTAGAATGTATGGAACTACTGATTCATATTCGACACAAGTTGTAAGTACTCTCTTACGAGTTGTTGTCATGGTGACAATTGACTCCATGCACGCAGGGGGAACTTGAGCACCGCACCAGCAAAAGTCGATTCACCAGAACTAGCCGGAAGCTTTATGTATCGCAGATGGCTTCCATCGAGCGACGGCAGGCTCGCATCCACCACATTCGCATGAAGCGCGCTTCGCTCCATCTGGCAGACCCTATACTTAACACGTCCGACGAACACCATGTTATTGGCCAGTCCCAAAATTTTCCAGAGGAACTGACAAGATTCGTGCAAGCTAATTTGGAGGATCCCGCTACTAGGGTAAGTCCGAGTCCCCCGTTTTCAAGCCTACGTGTAGGATCACTGGACTCATGGGGACCGGCCCAGGACTTCGTTTTCAAGCTTAAGGCTCACATTCTACCCCGCATTGCATCCATCCACCAAGACTTGATAGCCAATCTAGAGCACGTTCCTCCGAACGAGGGCGCTGGCCGTGGCGGCGATCTTTCGGTTGATGACCCGGATGCTCACCTCCGTCTATCGGAACTAAACCATGTACTGTTCAACAGAGACAGGATTTATCGCCATCGCCTCCTTCGCATCAATTATACTACTTATGACCTACGACGCGAGTTCGACACTATCAACCCTCGCACTGATAATCGGAATATCATGATGTTGTCCAATATTGACGGCAATCATCACCCGTTTTGCTACGCCCGGGTGCTAGGAATCTTCCATGCCAACGTCATATACACTGGTCCAGGATCAAAGGATTTTCGGTCTCGTCGGATTGAATTTTTATGGGTACGATGGTTCGAAATACTACAGGACTGTAGTGCAACCGTCGGATGGGATCAACATTCCCTGGATAGGGTCAGATTCCTTCCAATGGCCAATGAGGATGCATTTGGGTTTGTTAACCCAGCAGACGTTCTCAGAGCTTGCCATGTCATTCCGTCGTTTGCAGATGGCCGACTCCACCCTGATGGGGTTGCGATGTCTTGTTGTGCAGGTGACTCAAACGACTGGAAGTACTATTACATCAATCGGTGAGCTCGAGTCAGATTCACCCAAATTATTCTCTAATGTGTGCTAGGTTTGCTGACCGCGATATGGTCATGCGCTATCACTTTGGACTTGGTGTCGGACACGCACACTCGCACGCGACACCACCTCAGCGATCTTCTCCGTGCAATACAGGAGATTCTGCGAGCCACAACCGAGTCGAGGACCTAGGTCGCTCAACTGACGCTCTGCAGTCGGGGCCTGTCGATTTTGAGTCTGAGTTATGGAATACCGACGGATCGGACTTCGAGTCAGACGAGGAACCTACTAGTAGGGAATCCGACTCAGAATCCGTTTTGGGAGACTATGCAGATATGGAGGGATGGGATGGTACAGACATTAGCAATGAATACAGGTTCTAGGAATGTAGTAATTAGGGAGAAATGAGGAACGAGCTCTGCTTGGGAATGGTTATCGCGACGGTGCTTCCCATAAAACTCTTCCAATCCCACCTCCTCACCCGACGTCTCTTTCGACACCACACACGCTTTGATGACCTTTTCCGACCGGGTTATTCGAGTCCTGCTGCCCTCAGTCAACCGACCCCCCGCGACGGCGTTTCCTTAAAACCCTTCCGGTCGCCCCCACCTCCCCACCCGCCGTCCGGGTCTTCTTTGGACAGACGGCGTCTCGGTCGCAAGACACGCCTACCCACGGTGCTCGGTCTTCAAGACCACATTTCCGTCAAACAAGACTCGAACAACCTACCGAGGAACCTGCTCCATCTAATACACCCCGCCCATCCTGCGGAGAGAGATTCGTAGCTACGCTCACAGGACCGCCATTGGAGTCGCAGACACAACCTCCTTCCACGCGGGCCCCGGCCTTCCCCAAGAACCGCCTGGCGGTGACGACCTCACTTCCACATCACACACGCCTTGCGCACCTCGATGTTTGCCAACAACCCGGTTTGTTCGGCTTGTCACAATCTCTGAGGACGACATGTCACCGATTATTATGGTCTGGGATCTCCACAACACCCGTGCACCGGAAAAGGTAAGTCGGTATTCAGTGGAATGTTTTTGGAGCGTCCTGCTAACATTGATACATTAAGATTCTCACTAGCCTTGAGAAGGGCGTGCTTTCATTATCCTGGTGTAAACAAGACACGATCTGCGCGGGAATTCGCTTCTTCTGGAACAGCACATGAAGGTCAGCAAGAACGGCGAGGTCTTGGTGGCGCAGATGTCTTGGTTCCATGACAATCGGCACTCTGGATGAGATAGTGGCTAAGGCTGGTGCGGGCACTGGCAACGAAGGTTTGACGGCAGACGATGGAGCAGCCCAATGCGGCCATGCTCTAGTTCCTACTCTCAATGACCGCCTTTCCTATGACGAACCCTACGCGACAGATGCATCCCCCCACCAGTACCGCATTTGGCTGGCTCAGGTATGGCTCTCTGAATGCTCCAACATAATTGTTGGTTGATACTCGACTCTAGCACGAGCGCGATAACGCTCGTAAGCGTGCAGTCCGCGACGGACAACGAACCCAACAGCAGGCGAACCGTGTCGCGAAGTCTCCAATCCAATGAGGAGTGCATGATGTATATCGTCCCCGAATTTCTATGTACCGACTAACCTCGTTGCCACGGAGGAAGTCCAAAGCTCACGGGCAAGTCTTCGTCAGGCCCGTTAACACCATCAGGCCCTCGAGACACAGGTCCGCGAACTTCGCTCTACAGAGACATCCACCAACTTCAAGTTGCAAGGTACGTCCTGTTGCTCATCCTTGACAGCACACGGGCTAATCTTCCATTCAGGCTCCGAGTCGAAACGCTCTCTAAAAAAAATTTCCCAATCCGAAAGCGAGCGAGTTGACCGCCAAGCCAGGAGAATATGCAAACTACCAACACTACCATTTCATCCCACTGCGGGCGGCATACGACTCTCGCACCAAAAATTCTCTTCAAGCTATGCAATCGGTGCAGACCGCCCCAATCCAACAGTTGACCCGGACGCTCACAAAGCACAGGACTTGTAGGGACGCCTTGCAGAACAAGGAGCTCCGTTTACCGCAGTGGTCTCCCGGGCCTAGAGGCTCGTCACGACCATGGAGGAAAGGGAGGAGCAAGCAAATGACATCGCAGAAGGTATCAAGCACTCGTGGGCAGGCTTGGGTGAGCGTGCAGAGCAGCGGGAGGAAGCCCTGAGGACAGAGACCGAGAAAGACCGACATGCGCGAGAAGAAGTCGAAAAGAGGTCGGAGCAGCTGGAGACGGTGTACCGCAGTCACGGTGAGCTCCTTGCTACCCGCGATCTTTCCGTTCCCGCTAAGAAATTCCATTCCGTTCAGCAAGGCCCTCAACAACGGACGAACAAGTTCAACGACCTCCAGAAGACACTGGAGACGGAGCGGTCTGCATGGTGTACAATAAGACATGATCGTGAGCATGACCACCTCAGAGAGACATCGGAGAGTGGTGGTGCCGCTCACGAACCCGAAGCTTCGCGCATTGGAAGAGCATGTGGTGGTATCCGTCTATATCGGTGCGAGTCTTAGCCTGTGGAAGACAGGTGTATTCACGCGAACTTGAAGTAGTCGCACATGCGAACTCGTTCAAGGCGACAGAGAACTTGAAGCAACAACTCAGCGATGCGCAGGCTGCGTCACGACAACATCTGACAGAAGCAATCCGGAGGCAAGCTAGAAACAACCAAGAATCCTGCCCTGGACAGGGAGGTTGCGGGTCTTAATACCCGGTGAGTACTTTGTGACGCCTGGTTTTTATCTTATTTATCTCTCATGTCACAAGATTCGTCAGGTTACGGTTTTCACTACGGAGGACGCCAACGGAGATGCCGATGGTTGGTGGCGATACGGATACCAAGTTGTCAGAGTTACGTGCTGTGGTGGCACGCCTCCGAAAGGAAACGGAAACTTAGCAAGCAAACTTCTCTTCAAGACCAAGCCGATCACTTCCGAGCTAGTCAGAACTTGGAGGAGGAAGTTTACATCAATGGTAAGGGGTCGTCGAGCTGTCCCGCATGTGTATCTGAAGCGCTGCGCAGGAACGCGAATGTGCTGTCCAGAGCCACGTCGGACACACAGCATGCCGAGCTGCTAGGAGCGGATCGACCATCTCAGCCGTGACATTCACCGTGAGAGTAACATGACACTCAGTTGGGCCGACTGCGAAGTGTACTTGAAGCACTCGCGCGGGCTGGACGCCAAGTTTGAAAGCCCTGTCTACCGAACCCAAGCCTGCAACGGAACGAGCTCGTGTGGCGCGCGCTGAACCGCAGGCTTGGGATGCCCAGGTCACGCTTTGCAGAGTGGGAGCAAGTGATGGCTAGAGCGCAATGCATAGTTGTTGAGCGAGGTCGGAGTCCCTGTCAACGTGGCGTTTCGTCTACTCGCTCTGCTCATAGTACGATTGTATCGGCTCTGCAGGCCTCCAAACGTTGAAAGAAGAGTCTGCCCATGCCACCATCTACCTTGTCCGTCACCAACACTATGCCGTCTTCCTCAGGTTCATCCACTCGACGTATATCCGTGGCTAGCAAGGACCACAGCTTCATCTGCGTCCCGTCCCCGGTCCTGCTAGACTGCTACACGACGCTGACCGACCTCCAACCTCGACTCGTCGCTCAAGCGACACACCGCGCTCATCAAGCACATGCGTCAATCAATCGGTTCTGACAACCGCGACCAGATCATCAAGGACATCGACACACTCTCGCTCGAGACGTACATTGACGAGATAGCCTCCGCCACCCTCGATGGCATCGTGCGGTGCAAGACGGAGAAAGACGTATGGGCCGCGGTGGAGGTGAGCGAGCACGGACTCTCTGCGTGAGGTAATAGCACCCTTCGCAGACGATTCCCGACGTCATTCACCCCCCACCTTTCTGGACATGCTTGCTGCCGCCATCGCACCTCCAGCCAGAACAACCCTCTTCGCTCTTCGTCCCGATCAACGTGAGAAGGAAGACGCCGCGAGAGTTACTCGACAGAGACCGGTCCTTAGGGTGTGTGTGCCGAGCTTGCTCTCGTAGGCATTATCAAGGACTCTCCGACCAGGAGTGGTGGCGAGTGGATGATGAAGGCCATCAAAGAACTGGTGTGTTACATCTTGTGCCGTCCCGCAGGTCCAGATTGATATCCAACGTAGCTGTCAAACGATCCTTCCCTGTCTTCCCGTTGCTTTCCGCGTTCCTCAAGTCATATGCACGTCCATATCTAGGTTTGATCCCTGCACAAACGAAGCAAATACCGAGGGACTCGGAACCTGGCATTCTGTCCTCGATGACGACAAGCGAAACCCAAGGAAGCTTCCTTGCCCTTCTGAACGAAGGTGAGGAACTCGTAGAGCAGGACATACGCGATCGGTTCAGGCGCATGTGTGAAGGATATTTTGGCAATGTAGCCAAGAAACTGGTCATGGAACACAAAGTATGCGCATGCACTTTCCTCTCACGTTACGCGTGCTCCAACTTGGACTATTTATAGCGCCTCCAGGAACAGGACCGTCGAAATCATGAAGCATATATTCGGTCGGGCGAGATATTCGAGGACCGACAGCAAGCGTACGAAAAGATGACTAAGGGATACGAAAAGCTTCTTGCAAACTACCAAACGTATGCACGATCACTTCCTACATGTCTATCATCTATAACACAGTTGCAGGCTGCCGGAACTACTCTATATTCCTATCCCTGCACTACCGACTGCCTCCCAGAAGTCGGATCCGATTCAGATAGGCTCGCACCCTGGTGGCATACTTGCGGATGAGTCGGAAGATGTCTCGCTTGCCCCTGGCAAATGGGAAGACGAGGAAGAACGAAAGTTTTTCGAAGACATTCAGGATCTGAAGGATTTTGTCCCCAAGAGTGTTCTTGGTATCGAATCAGAAGAAGACAAGGCAGTCGACAAAGAAAGGGAGAAACTCGAGAAGGAAAGGGCGGAGGTCGAGGCCAAGAAACTAGAACACGAACGCGAAGGACTCAGAGTCAACGGTGATATTCATGCGAATGGGAATGGTCGGCCCGGGGGCTCAGCAGAAAGCCCGAGCATCGGTAAGTCGAGCGATTCTTCTATGGAAGTAGCTTACTGTAATGTGGTGACGCATACAGCATGATCATGCCTACACCACCAGGCTCTCCCAAAGCGTCGACCCCCCTGTTATCTCCTCAGCTTGCACCATAAGGCCCTTCTCACAGTGTCCTTGACTCGCCTTCCGGATGCGACCAATCGGGTACTCATCGATCAGGCCGCCGTGGACTTGCGTTTCTCATTAAGTGTAGATCAGTTCCTGACCACCGTTCTGACGAACAGGACCGACCTCCTGCCGCACTACGCACGGCTGATTACCACCTTAAGCAAGTACATGCAAGATATAGGCAGGAATTAGTCGCATTTGTGAGTTCTATCTTGCGGTAATTCATGAAACGGTCAAAAGTTGACTGGCGTATTAAGCTAGATTAGGAATTCTGTTATTTACAAAGGGAAAAGAACATTGTCAAAGCGCTTGCCGAAACACGAATCAAAGTATGCGTTCTGTTTGATGACGGGGTATCAACTAATCCACCACCCCAACAGAACATCACCTTCATACCGAATTTGACGAAGTTCCGTATTGTGCCATCCCACTTGGTATTGCACATGTTCAAAGTCTGTCTTGATGATTTCTCGGGCATGAACGTGCCCTTTTGCTTGAAGGATATGGACGCTCTCTTCTACGAAGCGAGGATACCAGAGAAAGGTTCAGTACTCTGATCACTTTTACTATCATCCTGTTGGCTCACTGTTCTGTAGCTCGAGCGCATGAAGCGTAAGCAAAGCATGCAGCGTTGGCCGACCTTGCAAGGACGGCCAACTAACTTGCACTCGCGACGGATCCGTTGACGATAACAGTGTGTACCGACTACTAATTCATCCCTTTTCGTAGCACTCCGGCTTGACACGCTTGCTAACCCACCCTTCGTTTTCCAGCTTCACCTGCCGCGGGGACCATCTGATCTGTTGAGGATCCAGTCGTTTCAGCAGTGCCCGTGCAGCATCACGTTCGCCCCCACCCTTTCCTGAGTCGCTCGCCACCGCGGGATCAACCCCATCTGAGCCGGTCGCCTCGCTGGTACCGGTTCAGCATGGCGAAACCGCTGTTGAGCTCGGTACGTGCCCTGTACCATGTACCACAGCATCTCAGGATGCTCACGTGTCGTTCAGCTTCGCTGTCC
>JBBPOD010000804.1:0-14041 GCA_038091255.1 Tylopilus intermedius | reverse complement strand
AGCCAAAGTGGCTGTGTGCCACAGAATGGCGACTGGCAGGCACACGCGTCTCTATGTACTTAGTCTAGACTTGTATACCGATCTTTGAACTTTCTTACAATGTCAGATGACATTCCATCATGTCTCCATGATAGCAAATGGTGATCACTAGTCACCGATGTGCAGGAGACTTTACTTTGCTGTGTGTTGGGTTGTCGACTTCCAAGTGCCGAACACGGTATCGAGCGGTACTGCGCATCCCATTTCTGACGCTCTGTTTTTGTGGTACGCTGGTGGGAATGAAGTGTGACGGCGTGATTTGACAACAAGTCCCGAACACCCGTCCCATGACAGGTACTGCGTTCGGTGGTCGCCGTCGTGTTTTTGCAGTGTGCCATCCATACGTGGTACCCCCAATCATCATCTCCATCTTATCCACGTCTTTCTCTGTCTATCTTTATCGCGACGGACGACCGTGACCGACGTGTTCACAGGGCACCAGTAGGGCGGTGATGAATTGCACATTCGAGCCCGGCGCGACCGTGTTCTAGGAAGCGATGCAGTCACGAGAAGAAGGCCACACGCTGTGCTGGCGCCAGAACTGCATTCATGTCACCGAACGGCATCCGAGGTCGAGGAAAGTAGTAGTGTGTCGGCATGTAATCGCCATTGGAGCGTGCTGCGCCGCAGCGCGCTCTGAAGCCTCGGTCGGGCCGAGACGTTCACTGCCAAGACTCTCCCCGGGCGGCTCTCCGTTGATGGGGCACCAAGTGCGATGCCACCTCGAGCCAAACATGGTTTGACGACGATAGGCGTCTAATGCTCTTGTTTGGTGAAAATAGAGCGTTTCAGCCTGAGCGTCATGCTGTCCGTTCAACGTTGAAACGTTGACATGCCAGTGTCGCAGAGACATGGTGCAAAGACCGTGACACCCCCGAGACATGTTGCACTGGCCAGAATTTCGGCGAAGGGTGCTGCCGGGTGGCCGACCAGGTCCAGGTTCGGGCCTGTTCGGGCCCCGGAGTGGACTTTTTTTGTCCAGACTGGCACTCGACGCCAAACCACCGGTCACGATGAACCATACGGTACTGTCGTCGATACCGAGGTCGGATCAGACGACGCACTGCGAATTCGAATGTCGAAGGGCTCGACAAGCGTGGGCATCTCCGAGTGGCGTCCAGAATCCTAGATCGACATCGTCGATGTGGCTGGACTGCAGTGGTCGATCTGGCGTATTCCGAGTCGAAGATGGTGGCGCGCCTGTGTGCGTGCCAAGCCACCGCAAAACTCGGAGGTGTGTCAATGCCATCATGGAAAACATGCGCCGGTGGTCGATTTTTTTCCATTGGAGAAGACGGGTGACGTTTTCAAGAGGGTCCATCTGCATGGGAGCAACCGGGCTCGTATTCATATGCCGACCCGTCGGCCCGAGCAGGTGTCATCAAACAGAGACTGAGTGTGTTACTCAGTCACTGAGTCAAGACACGTCGCTTGTTGTCTCCCATTCAAACCATTCAAAAAAAAAAGCGGAATGACTCCATGGAGCAAATATTCATATACCGAATTCGCGTTGTCCACGCGATGAGCGAAGCCGCCGAAGTGCTTCGCTGAAACTCAATCGATCGACACGCGCGGATCAGATTGCTGCGTAGCGTCTGATGCAGGCATCGGAGGTACGGGGGTCAAGATCGTGTGTACACATAGTATGCGCTCGGGCTCGTTCAAGTTCATCCGATGTCCACGAGCGGCTATTCAGCAATGTACCGGGTTCTCAGTGCGTCTCACTGCCCGCTCGCGAGGTCCGCAGTGCCAGTGCCCTCGCTCACCCTCCTGTCGCGTGTGGCGGTCAAAACGCTTCGCTTCGGGATGGACTCTCAGAACGGGCTGTAGTACCCGATCCGAACCCGTATCGATCACATGGTCCTCGACTTCTCGCGCAGTCGTCGTCATATATGTGATGGAGCTCCATTAACTCGAAAATCTGGGCACGTTTCGTGGCTCAAGAACGTCAAGTCCGAGGGGTCGTGTTTGAGTTCATGAAAGCGCCGGCTATAGTACGGGGTTTGCGCGTGGAGCGAAGGAAATCACTATGGTTGCACAAGATAACCGAGCCGGTGCGCCATTGTGCGTTCGCACGTTACCTTGCTGATTCAGGATTCGCCATCGAACACGCCTACACGATGATGGCCACCAGTCACAGTGCAAAGTCGTAAGGACAATGCTTGATACCATTCGAGAGCTCGATTCGCCAGCCCGTTAACTTGAAGCGGGCCGGCGGCCCGCCGGATTGGACACAAGCCTTGCATCTTCCCGCTGTGTTGTGAAACATCAAGCATGGGCAAGCATGGGCGGGCTCCAGTATCACGATGTCCGTGCCATAAGATTGGACCCACACCCATACCATACGGCTCGGACCGACGGGATAGCACGGTGCTCCATCTTTTCTACACACGATTGTCGGTGTCGCGTCCATTGGTAACCGTTCCAAGAACGAACCGGACCGTGGCCGGCGGCGTGTGCATGACAGATGGTGAGAGATGCGTCGAGTACAACGTTGGTCAATTTGGAATAGATGCTGACGTAGACTGTATGCTCTCCAGATGCGGCAACCTTGGCTGGGGAAGTCCAACGCTGGCGGCCGCGTGTTTGACGTCTTGTGCTCTATTTCGTTCCGCGGCAATCCATCGAACGTGTCGTGTCCCATGGAAGGTGTCATGATACCAACCCGTGCGTTCCTAAGAAAAAGGGAGGGGAAGCTCATCACGGTGGTCAGGAGATGCTGCAGTCAACGTCATCGTATCACGCCATGTCATGCATGTCTGCCCATCGACTTGGGAGCACGGCGTTCTTTGGATGCGCACATAGACAACATCTCCGCAGCGGCCGCGTGTCCCGGTCCCTATGCATGGACATGCGCCACGCCTCCGAACGAATCTGGGTCGTGATCTGCTCATCCCCGGATGTCCAGCGAAACGAGGCAGGCATGCAGACTCTGGCGAGGTGTAGCAGCCGGTACCGGAACGTCATGGATACCACTATCGCCAATTCCGTCCGATCGATCGACTGGCTCCGTCCCAAGTCGGCAGGCTTGCCAACTACGCGACAAACGATAGGATATGACAAGACGATAGGACTGGATCGGGTCGGACAGGATCGGATGCGTTGACACAACGTGAGAGGAACCAGTCGGGTGTTGGCCCGCAGTTATGGTCGTGTGGTGGTCATGGACGTTTTTCCTCATCCACGATAGGAAGTGGCCTTCGAGAAATGGAAGTGGCAGAGGGGCGTATGTCGGAACGCGTCACAGAACCGTGGTGTTCGCGGAAGCCTCGTGTAGGTGGATAATTAATGGTGGTCGTTGGACAACATGGCAGGGTACGATAGCATATCTCGGATGCTAGGCCGATAGATGTTAGTCGATCACTGTCGATGGGCCATGCCAGTGCATCATGCATCATGAAGATGAGATGTGATCGTTGAATGGATATACGCGCACTAGGCACCAAAGAGAGCGAGCACATCAGATTTGACCGGTGACCGAACAGCAAGCCGAGCAGCGTCCAACGCCTCGAGGCCATATCAAAAGTTAAGCGCACCCCAACGTGAATGTCGAAAACGAACAGAATGCAGTGGGGGGAACACCCAGCCATTGGATGCCGCCTTATCGCAACAGGAACACGTACACCCCGGCTAACACATCCCGCGGAGGAGTCCTCTGGCAAAGCAGCCATCTTGGTACGTAGTATGCCCTTGTTTTCTTCGGTTCACACGGTGAAGTGATCGGATGCTTTAGCCTAGGACCACTCGTCCAAGTCGAGTGCAGCCTGTGAATAGCTTCCGCTAGCCCCTTTTTTCTTCATCTTTTATTTTCTTCTTCGACGGCCGCATCAGCGACGTGGCCTTTGTGCCGTGGGCTGCGACAACTGGCCAAGGTATGTAAGTGGCTTGAACCCTGATTGTTTTCTGCGAGCACCCTGTAAAACGCCTAGCGCGCTACACAGATACATCTTACATACGGCGCTGCAGCTCCCGTTGGCAAGAGGGAACCGAACGGGCCAGGGGGACCCTTGACGATGCATCACACTCATTCCGCCGAAGACTAGCATGTCCGATGCGCGCACTCGCCAGAGTCGCCACATGGATGATTAGACACAACTTTCTTTTTTTCGCTCTAGAAAAAATAAGATTCGATGGCGTCAATCAGCTGACGGATCCTTTTGCGGCATCGACCTCATCCAGGGAACCGACGTAGCCGTATACATACAGCATGCGTCGTGACGATATAAGGTTCTGAAACACGAACATAGTACTCACGGCACAGCGTTCGTGATTTCGTGTAGGGGTCGCGGAAATGAGGGTCCGAATGTGGAGGTCCGCGCAGCACGGGTTCAAAGACACCAGGATGTTTTTCAATGGCAAGACGGAAACAGACAGAGGAAGGCTGCGGAGTAGAGCAGCCTCGTTGTGGTGTGATGAGGGGGAGGAGGAGGAAGGCATCATATTGGGGCGATCTGAACGAGGATCTCTGACGAGCTTCGTGTCATTTGGAAGGATCGGAAGGAAGTCGGAGATGACCAACGCGAATGCGCGAATAGATTCGAGATACGGCACGGTTGCTCGTAATGTCCAAGCTTATGGCCATCCAAAGGTCAGCGTTGCTGGGGTCGAAGGCGACCCTTGAGCTCAGCGCTCGGGGAATCAAGCCCGACGGGTCCAAGGCTTGGCGTTCTCGATCGAAATAAACCAACCATGATCACTGCGCGAGCCCTGGGTGCTTTACAAATTGCAAATAGAAAGCGTTAACGTGATCGCTGAAGAATCAGGGTTGTGAGAGGAATCGAAGCTCAGCGAGCGCTGCTCGCCATTCATCGATGACAACCACTAATATGGGCTGCGGATCCAGAAGGGCATCAAGGACGTGACTCGCCCCCTCCGATACCTCGCACCTGCTCTTACACACGGCGCGAGTGGATGCCGTTGACACAGGGTACAATGCATGCCCTGTGTGTTCCGATACTCGGAAAGCTGACCCTATGAGATGGCTCAGATGCGGCTGTTGTCAAGACATACATTTGTATAGTCTTGCATAATTTTCTTGGCTGCTTGTGGTTGATAAGGTCTCTGTATCACCTGTATCTCACGAAGAAGCAAGAACAAAGGGAGAAGGTTGGGGGTTTGTACGTGTCACTGTCAAAATAGCCAGTCAGACTTTGACATCTTCTGCGAGGGAACGGGTTGCTTAAGATGGTGGGTTCCAGCTGGCCTGAGGCAGCAGGAGGTGGGAGGAAAAAAAGTGTCGTTGATAATTAGTGCGTTGTCATTAGTGCTGTCGCGAAAGGGTGGGCGCAGCCAAAGAGTGGTATGTTACCATGGAGGAGCGGAGGTGGGCAGGTTCCATGGGGAATATAGGCGTCGCGTGATCACATGCACGAACACGGCCTGGTGACCAGACTCGGAAGCGGGGAGTTGCGTTGAATTTACAATACCGACTCGGAATTGGAGTCCACGGGTGTGCCAGAAGCACAAGTACCCTGATCTGTTTTTTAAAGCACTATCTGGTCTGATTACTGCCGACGCTTCTGGTACTCGAGTTGAGCGTTTGGGTATGCAAAGACACGTGGGGAACACGACATGTGGACAAACCGAACTTTGTTGATTACATCAGCGGGTAGCCCTGGCCGATTAGGTCCGCTTATGGCAAGGTATGTACGGCTTCGATCGACACGTGCCCACATGGCGACGAAACGCGAGAGGGAACAAAACGCATCAAATACGGTCAAGTCGCTTTGAAGTTTGAACTTGAGGGGGCGTTCCAGGAGGCGCAGCATGGCCGACAGGGACAAGCGGTGGTGGGATGCGAGCCGCTATTGAGGCTCTGCTGACGTTTTTCGACTGAACCCTACGTGTAACAGAAGCAGGTCCTCGGACCGCCCGCTAATCAAGATCAATCAGTGCAAGTGTTGCCTGAAATGGAGGAAATGATTGGACTGGGATGATGATTCTCTCTCGTTACCGAGCACCATCGGTTGATCTTGGGAAGAGTCAGAGCACGTAGTAGGATGAGGTCAACGGGATGCCATGTATGGTTAGTAATAGCAGGGAAGATAGCTGAGGCTGGACGCAGGTACCGTATGGGGTCGAGTTGTGCACAGGTAGGATCGAGTGCGATTGCGTAATGAATGGTGGTGCATGCCTGCACGTTCCTCTCTTACGGGAACATGACCGGCGGAGACAAGCGTGAAGGGCGCCAAAGTCAAGCGAGCGACGAAAACACTGCGAGTGGTAGTGGTGAGAAATGGGACGGATTGACGGCCGAAATAGTGGTAGTGCTGAGAAAGGAGAGCGTGTGTGGTCCGGGCAACGCGAAGGAAGGAATAATTGACAAGCACAGCTCCGAACCCGACCATCGCCTTCAAGTCCTCCCCAACGACTTACCTTCAAGGGCAGGCCGCAGCTGACCAAGTCTTCTGAGGTAAGCCATTCCAATTCATTTCTCTCTCCTCGCTCCATCCAAGGGAAGGGGCTTAAAGTCTCTCCTCCTCCCCGCCAAATGTATCCACACTCTTTCCCCCTCTGAAATGACCTTTGTCCCGTACACCGACCACCTCCACATCGCAGGGCCACCCACCCCGCCTTCCGTCAAGTCCGAGTCCTCCTCGTCCCCTCTCACCGACCTCTCCCCGTCCCCGCTCCCGTCCTTCTCCTTCTCCTACCCTGCCCCTAATCTTGCCAGACCCAGACAGCCCCCTCCCATACACGATACCGCTCCATCTCTCTTCCGCTTCGGGATGGCTCACCCCTCTGACGCTTGGTCTCTTAAACGTCACCCGCACGATCCCACTCATGGTCCGGGTATCGCGCTCGACATGAACGCGCTCTCCTTTCCTGATGAATACGAGGACGCAGACGAGCTGAGCGACCTCCAATCCTCAGCCACGTCCGGCCCAATGGCGCACTCCACACAGTCCGAGCGTATCATCCGTCGCAGGAGTAGCAAAGGTACCCCACATCCCTTGCCGCCCCTCTCATGCTAATATCCTTCTCCCAGCATGCGACCAGTGTCGAAAGAGCAAGTGCAAATGTGAGCGCGCACCCGATGGCGGCGCCTGCAAAAGCTGTATCATGCTTGGCACACGTGAGTCACCCATACCCTTCATCCTTCTTCATCACCTCACCTCCCGTTCACTCGTTTTCACTCGTGCCCTCTACCGTGCCTTTCATTCATTGCCTGCGAACTCTCGTTGGCCCTGACGGTCCTCCACGGATCTGGTCACCCCTGTGACGTTCAATGCAACGTACGGCTACGTAATGACAATACTCATTTGGGTCCACGCCCTCCTACGCTTCTGACCCCGGCTATGTCCGCATTCCCTCCTATCCACATGCTATGTCCGACTTATCATCTCTCGTAATGTTCCTTCCACCTTGTCTCCTCAATCACTTGGGACTCCTCACCCGGATATGTATCATGTCCCCGTCGGCATCTGCTTCATGCCACCTTTCCACGGCTTGATCCAAATCTCCACACTTGTTCCCACTTCTTCTGCGACACTCTCGTCCTTACGTCTTTGGCATTTCAGCATGCACCTTCTTGGGTCCTTCGCGAAAGCGTGGACCACCCAAGGGGTACATTGACGCGATCGAGGCACGATTGCACCAGACAGAGGCACTCCTCGGTATTCTCTTGGCCGTGGAGGCAGAACGAGCCGAGAAACCAAACAACGGCGCATCTGGGAAACGTGACCTGGACACCCCGGAAACGGAAGAGAGCCTGGAGAGCGTCCTCGCCATCTTGAGAAAGGCAAGTTGTCAACTACTATTCAATTCCGTAACATCCTGTAACCTCTCACGCAGGATACATTGGCAAGAGAAATTTTGAATCGCGTCGACTCATCGCCATATGGCGTCAAAGGCCGTAAGAGTGGCAATGTCAAAACGCGACCTCACGCCCATTCTCAAGACAATTCAGGGAGCGGCATTGATCTCCAGTCGACGCAGTAAGTCGATCGGTTGCAACTTGGGTCCCTCGAATGCTCAGGTTTTTTTGTCATCAGTCCTTCGAATGAGTGGCAAGACCGTGTTACTACATTACTTGCTTCTTCCCTCCAACCGGGAGCCTACTCACGATCAATGCAGCCGTCACCCTCTTCTGCCACTATTTCCACTACAATCTCACTAAATGGTCCTCATCCCCCACGCCACTTGCAAGGGCAACACTCTTCCATTCGGCTTCTTGAAGGAGATAATGTTCGACGACAACGACGGCGCGTCGAAGGTGAGGAGGGAGATACTCGCGGCTCCTCCCCCCTGGGAATTTCTTTGGCACGCAGTGGTAGCACGAGCCCGGCGTATTCGCCTGTCCGCACTTTTGCTCCTGGCAGTGGATATGCCTCTGGTTACATGGGCACAAGCACCGATTCCGACGGCGAAGAAGACGTTGTGGATGCAGTCGGGCAACTTAGCTTGAACGAGGATGAGCAAGTCCGGTATCATGGCAAGGCAAGTGGTTTGTACCTCTTGGGAATCAACGCGAAAGAAGAGGCAAGGAATGAAGGTGGAATTTGGTAAGCGGGTCCACACGCCTGTTACTTGATCTGCTGATGTCGTTGTCCATCAGGCGTTTTCCCAAGGCACGGGTTTGGCCTCCGCTTCCGCCCTCGGCAGGAGACGCGCCAAACTCACCCTCTACGGCTACCGGTCCGTTCTCGGGTACACTATCAAACAACGTTCCGTCGAGTGCTAGCACTGGACACCTCCCGCTAACGTCCGCAGCACTATACGACGATTCACTTGCATTACTGCCCGATCGAGCGATGCAAGAGCACTTGCTGGAACTCTATTTTACTTATGTCCATTCTGCATTCCCAATACTTCACAAAGATGCGTTTTGGGAAGGTTATCGGAGGTAAGATTAACGCCGAGCGCATTTTCGGTACAATTGTTGACAATGATGGACTTAGCATGCAAAACCCGTCGATGGATACACCTTCTCCCTCATCCGGTGGATCAGGAAACTCCCCAGCTCCACTGCAGGGAAAACGGCGCCATGTTTCTCCTCTTTTATTGCTTTGCATGTTCGCCATAGCCGCTCGTTACTCACCATCGTCTGCTCCCCCGCCATCTCCTCGTTCTACTCCAACGTCTCCACGCTCACAAGAGACCGCTCCGATGTGGACAGCAGGGGACAATTTCCTTCTCCACGCCAAAACCTTGCTCGATAACACGTACGCATCCTCTATGCCTTCCACAGTGCAATCTTTGCTGCTCCTTGGTTACCGCGAAATCGGTATCGGCGCCATGGCACAAGCATGGGTTTACACAGGAATGGCAGTGCGCATGGCTCAAGATCTGGGCATGCACAGGGCTGCTGACGGATGGGCTCGTGTGGGCATGGGACGGTTATTTGGTCAGCGCGAACTGCAAGAACGGCGGCGGATCTGGTGGGGATGCATCGTTCTAGATGGTTACGTGAGCTCGTACATTGGGCGACCTTTGGCCATTTTCGAGTGGGATTACGATACGCAGCTCCCGAGCGTCGAAGAGGTATGTCTCGTCTTTTGTGGATTCGAATGGCATCTCAGTTTTTTTTCTCTCTCATTTGACAGTCCGACGAACAGGAGACATGGGCACCGCATCATTCGTTGCCTCCGGATACGAGGGGGCAGGGTTATCGACCTGGCGCTGAGATGATGTCGCCTGTTCCCGGCCGCATTCTGTCCTGCTTTACTGCATCCGCAACACTATGTAAGTCCGACTTAATGAATCTACATGATGTGCTTCATGTGACGCATGGGCCTACAGCCACGATCCTTTCCAAGATCGTCCAGGCGATCTATTCCATTCGCAGCACGTCATTTCGGCACGCAGAATCTATTCATATCGAAGGACTTCTGGACAAGTGGTATTTCGATCTTCCAGAGCACTTGCGTTTCGAATTGCGGTATGACGCGATGGGCAACTTGATCACGACCAGCGGCGGGAGGATACCATCACCGCACATTTTGACGATGCACATGAAATATTGGTGCACGACGTTGTTGTTGCATCGACCCTTGTGAGTGTTTTTGTCGTGACTTCATCGTTTGTTCCGAGCTCATATACGTATTTTCTTCAGCATTCGGCAGGTATACTTGTCGAACAAGCAGTGCGTGCCCCTTTGTTTGTTCGACACGAGTACACATCTGACAACCACTCAGCAAATCGGAGAATGCGGACGATGCTGACGTGCGTGCTGCCAGCAAGAAAAGCTACGAGCTCTGTGTTGGTGCGGCAAACCACATTGCATCTATTGGTCGGTGGCTGCGCCTGTACAAATGTTATGATGATGCTCATCGGGATTTGTCATCGACAGTGACGTTCTACCGCGAAAAGTACTGTTTGCAACGGGCCCCAGTCTTTCTCGTTTTCTACGTGTTCACCGCTGCCATTATGCATGTCACGAGTCGTAAGTATCTGACTACGTAGAGTCTTGGTCCGAGTCTCATGTGATTCGCATAGTGTCTGTCTACCCAGATGATCCCCAAGCACGAATGGGGCTGACCAAGTGCATGGATGCCTTACGAGCCATGGACGCAGTCTGGCCTGCGGCGCTCCGCGCCAACGAGCTTTTGCATGGATGTGACCCAGGCAACAAGTACGGATCTAAAAATGCCCAGTTTGGGCAACTGATCGCACGCCAGGGTAGTGGTGATCGACAGAAACGCGCTGCGGAGCATGCTGCTGACTCGGAGGACGCGTACCAACGCTCACATATACATGTGCCGTCGTCATCCAGCGGTGTTCCGCTCGCTTCGTCGCAGTCGTACGCGCAGCCCTGGCGTTCGACGCAGTTTACGCCGATTTCGCAGGAAACAGGGTCTGGGCGGCCGGGCGAATTCTCGTCGCCGCCGTCGTTGCCGACGGGCCAAGCGCCCTCATACTATCAATGGCCCTCGGACGGGGCGCCATACGTGCCATTCCCAACGTTATCCACATCTGTCGTGCCCCAGATGTACAGCACGGGATTGATTGACGAGCGACGAGCACAGCACGCTTTGACGTCGTCCCAGCACGGGCAGACGCGGTCCAACGGACATTCTGCGAGTGGTGTCGTCGGGGGTGGACAGGCTGGGTATGAGTCGACGGGCGGGGGACGTTATCCTCAGTTTTGGAACGATTATACATCGTTTCCTCAGATGGGGATGGCATATGGACAAGCGCCGGGGGCACCAGCGCAGGGGCAGGAAGGGATGTTTTTGAACGGGCAGTATGGGGCTATTTATGGTGTGTGACAAGACTTGTTTCGACTGCTGGACAGGACTGACATGTTTTGGCAGATAATCCACCGCCACCGTCTTCGTAATGCGCTGTCCTGTTGCAGGGGAGACATGTTATCACGGTGGTCTCGGGCCACTCGTTTTGGGTGCTTTCCGAAACCTTCCGGTTACCACTTGCTGGAACGTTTGGTTCGAGACTATCGTCACCGACACCTCACGGCTTCGACAGTATGTCGAGCGTTCTTTTAAGAAAAGCTGTGGAAATACCCATCTCTCATTGCGTTCCTATTTCCCTCCACGTTGTTTCGGCTTTTGCGCCCATCGTCCACGTTCCTCACCTTGCTTTCCTCGCTACGTCGCCTGCTGTTATTGTCCCACTTCGCCTTGTTTTCCTGACCCCGACCCTGCTTATCTATCTCTTAATCACACAATTCTACCTCTCGTCTCGGAATGTAGTGTACGCTTTATTTCCCATTCGCCCCTCATGGTCTGCTATGCGGCTCGGGTACCAGGTTTCTTTCCTTGTCAGGTTTGTTATGGACCGGTTGGGCCTTATAGGCTACCGTCCGGTGGTTTCAGATGCCTCGTTTTCACGCTACCGATTATACGTAGTACACACCCTAATCCAGAACGAGTTCCGTGTCTTGAGGCGTGTGGCGAGATCCGAAGCCTGGCCAGTGGCCTCGAGGCACAAGGGGAGCCTTGAGGGCGTCACCTGGGTTCTTAACAAGTGTCCGGTAGTCGGTAGAGACCACATCGACAACGATGAGCAGCCCTGCCAGTGCCAGCGGAATGAAAAGCACCGCCGGCGGCGGTCTACGCGATCTGTTGTCGACTGTGGCGCAACAGGTCGAGTCTCATCTTCACCCATCCTCGTTGTTGACGCTCTCACGGTCGTCGTCATCGTCATCGTCGCTCGGCAGTCGACACGGACGCGTTGGACGACGCTCGAGTCGCATTCGTAGTTGGATCGCGCACGACAGGGCAGCCGATCAGAGTCGATCGGACGACGGGGGCGATAATTCATTGCATTTCACGGACTCGGACTCGGACGACTTTGAGATCGTCGTTGCTGGTGCCACAGGCGGGAACAGCCCACGAGCGTCGAGGCGGGACACGCAGCGGCGAAGCGACCCAGACACAAACCAAACACAACACCCACATCCACCACCTGAGCGACGCGCGCACGCCACTCGACCACCACACGACAACTCGAACGAAGACGCGCGCAGGATGCAGTTATCGCCGGACGAGCTGAGGGAGGAGGAGACGGTCGACATGCTGACCGGTCTCATGGGCGAGGGGTTCGACCGCGAGGTCGCACGACGCATACTCAGAAAGTACGACGGCAACGTGGACAAGGCCGCCGGGGCGCTCCTTGAGGGCGAGCGCGGGGAGGAGCTCATCGGTGCACCTGTGCCTGGGCAGATCCAGGCCCAAGGCTGGCCCGCCGTGCTCCCAGGGAGCACCTCGGGTGGCACTACTGGCTGGGCGGGGACGCAGACCGCACGCGGGGGCGACGCGGCACGCCCGAACACGCCCGTCATCGATTTGACACTGGACGACGACCCGGATTTGCAGCGCGCGATGCAGGAGTCGATGAGCACACAGTATGCACCGGCGTACCCACCGTCGCAGCTGCAGCCACAGTCGGTATACGCGGAGATGTACGCGCCGGATAGGGGACGGAGTCAGGTGCCACGGCCTATGCAGATGGAGACGCAGGCGGAGCGGCCCGTGTTTGGTCCGAGCGAGCGTGAGTCGGATCCCAACTGGGCGATCGTCCCGTCCAATGTGTGTCCTTTCTTCTCGTTCGAAGCGCGCGTGGCGTCGCTGACGATCGTTGTTAGCAGACCGAGACCAACGACGCGAATTATCTGCAAAGCTTGAATCGCGCGATTGAGGCCAGCTTGGAGACGGTGGGGGACTCAGATGCGCTCGAGCCATTCCCGGTCGAGCAGCAGTTGCGACGGGATGGATGGTCGGTCTTTTTGTCTGTGATGGATCCTAGATCGTGCTAAACTCGCGATAGTCCTGTGGTGCTACGTCCTTCGTTGCATACGATGGTATACGCTGCAAGCATCCTCCAGGGGTTATTCTACGTGCCTCAAGTAAGAGAGCGGATGGCGTCTTGGCGACCACCCATCCCGTCAAATGAGGAAGAAGCAGCTGCGCCAATGAGTGGGCCAGGTAAGTATCCGAAGCACGCAGACGAGGATAAGACATGACTTAATGACAATGGGCAGACTTTACACTGTGGGCTCTCAGCGAGATATTCACGCACATGGACCTTGCTCGGCTCTGTGATCTCAATGTGGATAAGCGACTTCCAGCGTTCAATATCGAGTCATGGGAGAGACTTGCTCAAACCCCAGGAGAACTTTCGCGAAGTACGTGTCCTTGTCGTGGGTTTTGGCGACGACGACTGATTGAGATGTTCAGAATTCTTTGCAAGGCTATCCGCTACTCTCGAAAAGGCATTCGTAGAACAGTTTATGCACACCGGGCAACCTCTTCCCAAGTGATATCTTGTTCTCTCTGCACCAAAGGGGGTTCTTACATTTGCCCTCTAGACCGCGGCTGCTACACTTCCAGTATGGTAGTGGTATTAGCGAACCGGGCGAGCTTCTTCAAGAAACCTCCATCGTCCCCATCGATGTCAACGGTGGGGAGTCCAACGACCTCATCGGACGGCTCTCTGCACAGTTATCAAAGCTTCAGTCCGAGCCAGGCAAGCAAAGCGTCATATTCGAACCCTCTCAGGTAGTTGCGTTTGAGCTCGTTCGCTCGTCTCCAAGTAGCACGGC
>JBBPOD010000803.1:0-14052 GCA_038091255.1 Tylopilus intermedius | reverse complement strand
TGTGAAGATATGCATTGAACCACCCTTTCCGCGGGACATGCCGTCCTGACGGCCGAGAAGTTCGGCAAGGACACCTTTGACGGTGCCTCCACGCATGACTGCAAAAGGGTGACAGCGGTAGGCGGTGATGACACGATCTTCGGGTGCGATACCGTACTCAAGACCGACCGAGACGGCTTCCTAGAGTACGATGAGCAAACTGGGGGGGGGTGATGAGGAGGACTTGCCTGTCCAATGGCGAGATGGCAGAAACCACGGATGAGCTTGGCTTTGTAGAGGGTGTCGGCTGCCATTTCCATGCGACGCATGGTCTGCATGTCCTTGTACATTTTCAGGAGTTGGTCCTTTTGTACTTGAACTTGTAGTGACGGTGGGTCGCATCTGTACGTGCGGAAGGAGTCTTCGTGAAGTTTTACGGTGAAGGGCAAGGACTTGTCGGTGATGGTGTCCTGGAGTAGGGTGGTGTCCGCAGAGGTGGTAATGGTCCGTGCAAACGCGGGCTACGAAATAGAAAAACGATGAGTTACCAAGGATATGAACGAAAAGAATACGAACGATGCGACGTGCGATTGAGGGACGTATCCGAGCGAGGGAGGCCATTGTTGCGGGTGGAGGGAGAGAAACTTTGAGCGTGAGCGGACAAGAGGAGCGCGACACGAAATTTACCCGCCCCAACATCGGGTTCTCGCGGAGCGACAACCTCGCGGAGGTCCCGTGCCACACAGCCACCCATTACGGCCGCCTCAAACGCTTGCCAGTGAGAGCTAGTGGACCCAAATACTTTTGATACCTTGGCTCCCTGATGGAGTTGTATCTTTGCATTCGTCGCTGATGAGTGACAAACTTAGAATGCTGTTACAGTGTGTTTGGATGCTACAGAATACGGCACATGGCGAACCCGAGGGACCCACAGACAATATTAATCCGGTGCCACTGGTGTCGAAAGCAGTGTAACGCAAGTGTAGCGGGACCGAGAGTACAAAGTGGACGAGTGTGTATCGCTATGCAGTCCATCATGATGCAGGTCTAGACCGGGCTGCGGGGAAGTCGGGCGGGATAACGTTGTATGTCTCCTGGCGCCGTTTTGTCGTCCGAACCGAGGGAAAAAAGGCTGTTAACGTTCGGTCCAGACCGTCAACGAAATGGCTCCGCCCGAGAACGTCGATCACAGACAGCACTTGTCCGTCAATCGACGTGCTGTGCTCGTCCCGGGTTTTTTTTCCCTTTTTTTTTTCACTTGAGGCCTCTCTTCGCAGCGCATACACGCCGGTAGCAGCAGGCCGAGTGCGGCACGTACGCGGGTGAATATTGAGTACAGATACGGATAGTTTACGGCTATTTGCCACGGCTGAGCTGGGTTTGGGCGACACACCAGATTAATAAATTGACTCTGGACTCGTGCTGGAATGGTCACCCAGCCAGCGCCCTGAACCTCGAAGGAACCTCCCACTCCTCTCTTATATCCTGTTCCAGCCCAGCCCCGTCCCGCCCAGTCCCGACTCTTTCCCGCCAGATCGTCGAGATACCTCGCGTACGATGGATACGCCATCCCAGGGCCCGCCTTACTCTGCCGTACGGCAGCAGCTCTTCCATTCGTCACATCTTCCCCCTCCTTCACAGCTCCATCTTCCACCCGTAAACGCTTCCCGCTCAAACGTTAATACCCTGCCGCCACTCAACTCCCCCTCCGCCCGGGTCTCCCCATATGGCCACCGCCATCCTTCCCCCCCACCCTCCTCCTCGCTCCCATGGCCTGCTGCGATGCACCGCACCTCCAGTTCACGCGATGATGCACTACCCACACAGAATTCCCTTCATCACTCGCAGAACATGCATTCCTACAACCAGCCCGGCTCGAGGCCTGTAGAGTCCAGACAAATGAAGCGTGAACAGCCTCCCCCGCCTGCTCCGCCCCCGCAAGTACCCTCCAAAGATGTCGACGATAACATGCCCGCTACGTGCGACTTTGTCAAGAAACTGTACAAGTATGTGTCTTTTCTCTGGTGCGCCTGCTCATCTCAGCATCCATCCTCTCAGAATGCTCGAGGATCAGGCCATTACTCATGTTGTGTCATGGAGCCCTACTGGCGATTGCTTCGTCGTCAAGGTATGTACCGTGAATCCATTCTTCCTCACACCAGACGTGTTGGAAGCAGGGCGATGCACGATCTACGCCTGATATCTGACCTCGTTTCCCAGGACATGAATGAATTTACAAAATCGATCCTCCCTCGCCTGTTCAAGCACTCTAATTTTGCTTCGTTTGTCCGCCAGCTGAACAAATATGACTTTCACAAGGTGAGCCGATCCTTCGCGAGAGTGATCACCTCACTCCCGGGGAATCCCTATTCCTTTTTTCGTCTGCTTCGGTAATAGCCATGTGCAAAACGGCGCGGGATCGAGCGCCCCCTCGCTTCTTTTTTACGGTGGGGTGATTGCGATCCCCGGCTCCACCCCTGTTTTGGGGCAGCCTCAAGGGGGTTCTCGCACTCATTCCTCATAGGAGACTTCTCTCCCAAGCGGCCCGGTCATCCCGATCATGGAGCTAACAACAATCACCCCTAGGTCAAGAACACCGATGACTCACAGTTCGGCGAACATTCGTGGACATTTCGCCATCCCGACTTTCACATCGACAGGCGTGATGCCCTAGAAAACATCAAGCGCAAGGTCCCCACCGCGCGAAAATCCGTCCCCAGCAATGTCCCTTCTTCTTCCATTCGTGCAGTCTCGTCAGGCTCGCCTGGTCCGGCAGTCGTTGGCGAAGTGGAGTCGCTGCAGGCCCAGACGACCACACTAGCGACGCATACGAGTGCCCTCCAGAATCAGACGACTACGCTCCAATCCCAAACCAATACACTCCAGTCCCAAACCGCCTCTCTCCATGCACAGTCGGCCGCCTTGCAGACAATGTCGACCGGTCTCCAAAACACCGTATCAGCGTTGCAGCAGCAGATCGCGTCACTCCAGGCTCAAAACGACGCACTGCGAACCCAAGTGGGCAGGTCAGAAGAACGCATGCGTGGCCTTGAGCGGAGTTATCGGGATGTCCTCGGCGAGATGGTCAATTTTCAAAGGAACGTGGCACAGCAAGACGGTTTGATGCAGGGTTTGATTCAATATTTTCTAGGGTTGGAGGGTGGTGAGTAGATCATTTTGTTGGTTTCCTTTTTCGCGCCTGTTCGCTCCCTCGTCACCCGTGCTCGGCATGCCTTCGTGTTTCCACATGGATGTATGATCGGTACCCTTGGCAGTCGCCGAGTGAGACTGCTCGTTTTTTTATAAAACTCTTAATTTTAATATATCCATGACGCTAATACTCCTATTAGTGAAACACAAGGATAGTATGGGAGCACCAACCGCTGCGCCCTCCACGCTTGCACCCCCTTCTTCCGTACCCCAGCTAAAAACGCCTGCTATGGCCCCGAACATTGACCACAGCATGACTCCTAGCACACATCCACCTCCATCCCTTTTTGCCACAGGCACAGGAAATGCGGCATCCGCAGCGACATCACTCTTTGTTAATTCCCAGCCTCAACCCAGTCCCTTTCTGCAACCCTTGTCGCTAACTTCACCAACTCCCCCAGCACCAACGTCGTCATCCTCCTCGTTGTCGCAAGCGCTGGGGCCAACGCAAAGTCAGAGTCAGGCGAGCCAGGTTTCCCGCAGCTCAGGTCCACGTGTCCAGTTCGTGCCTGCGCAAGAAGCACAACGAGTTCTGGGACTCGGTGAGCATTCCGATCCCAGTGCGATCGCGCGTGCGAGCCTCGCACAAATGAACGAGATGTCCCGACGCGCCGAGAGCGGGCTGTCCTTTCGTTCCAGCACAAGATCGTCGTCCTCGAGCGGGACAGACATGACCTCCAACCTGGATCAGGATGCCCTGTCCCGGATATCCCAGATGCATCTTCAGTTGCACGACCCTGGGACGTCCACGGGGGATGAGCCATTTATCATCCCCCCAGATATGTGGGAGCCTCCTGCACAGAATGCGCACGAGGGACTGCAAGTGTTTACGCTTGGGCATTTATTACCTCGGAGTAACGTCGAGGATACGAACGGAAACTGGACGTTTCCGGGAGAGGACGGCATAACTGGATCCAGCTCTGGCTCGACTGCGGGGGGCGGAGATGATGACGCATTCGAGAAGGAGGAGAGTCCCGGGCCAGAAGAAGTCGTGCAGCCCACGCCTACGAACCCATCCAGTGGATCATCCTCCCCGCCCTCGTCATCAAGCTCGTCGCCCTCGGGCGCTGGGAGTCGTAAGAAGCTTCGCGTGCGCCGGTCGACGTTCGTCCCTGGGTGGGCAGTACCTCCGCGGGTGCTACTAGTGGACGACGACGCGGTCAGTCGGCGGTTGAGCAGCAAGTTTTTACAAGTTTTTGGGTGTGCAATCGACGTGGCTGTGGATGGGGTCGCCGCGGTGACTAAGATGAACTTGGAAAAGTATGACTTGGTGTTGATGGTGCGTCCCTGATACGCCCACTCTTATCGCCGATACTGATGTGTAGGCCGATAGGACATCGTGATGCCAAAGATGGACGGGATATCTGCCACGTCGTTGATAAGGCAGTTTGATCATATGACCCCCATCATATCGATGACCAGCAATTCGAAGCCGAGCGAGATCATGACGTATTACTCGTCTGGAATGAACGACATTCTTCCAAAGCCGTTCACCAAGGAGGGCTTGCTTGACATGCTCGAGGTGAGTCTGAAACAGGTATAACTTGGATTACGCCTGAGGAATGATCAGAAACACCTCATGCATCTCAAAGTCATCCAACAAATGTCCAAGTTACCCAAGCCGCTGGCCGCACCGCCCTTGTCGGAAGGGCCGTTCGATGAGGCACTCGCGGTGGGTGCAACAGCCTCATCCTCGTCAACAATGCCAAGTTATGACGACGACGGGCGCATTAATCCATTGGCCGGCATGGGTCTCTCGGACGAGCGATACCAAGCAATCCTCAAGGATCTCGTAAGCAACGAGAATCTTGTGGGAATCAGTGTCCCTGAAGATTTTGCTGCATTCGAGAATATGGAGGTTGGCCTCGATGTCGGTGTCGGCGTGGGTGAGAAACGAGGTTTGGATGAGGATGGTGGGGAGATACGGGAAGGGAAACGAGGGCGATTCGAGGTCCTGGAATAAACGGTGCCTCGTCGCGTTTCACTTTTTTCGGTTTTATGGGAAAGGATACAGGGTCAAACGTTTGAAACGACTCAATTCATTCACAGATCACGGATCTGTTACGTGGCATGATGCGTTGGTCGTGGAAGCTAGTGTGATGGTACACCCAGTGTCGACGCTTGCACTGCTGGGACATGCACGGCTGACCTTTTCCCCATCTTTTGATGCTATTTCACGCATTGCTATGGACGGACACATCACATTTTTCTCGAATACTTTTCGTTCTCTTGATCTGGTTGTAGGTGATTACTGTATACGAATTTAGCGTATTGTGAAAGCTAAACTAAGATCCTCGTTCTTGTTCACTACAGTTTGAGTCGCATTCGCATGTGTGCATGTTTGATTTTGGAAAGTGCCAATGTCCGTCGTGTACCCTTGATCAAGCTTCAAGCTTCAAGTTTCACACTGGCATCCGACGTCGACTTGAATCCCTTGATAGCCTTCATGGATGCGAACGCAGACACAATGGTAAATGATTTGCATGGTGTATATACAAACGATAACAGCGCTGAGGAGACCACGGGCAGGGGAACAACATGATTAAAAAAAAGCGAGACGATTACACGAGTGCACTGCGGGCAGGCCTGTCAACCGGTCCACTGGACCTGAGCGTGGTACAAGGCAGCATAGTCCCCATTGGCGCGGACAAGTTCAGCATGAGTTCCATTTTCGACGACGCACCCGTCTTTCATACATCTGTCGAGCATTGGTCAGCAAGGACGCACTACGGGTAAGGAGGGAAGAGGAAGATAAGTATACGCACAAAATACGGTCCGCTTTCTGGGCAAGGTGGTGAAACCGGTGGGTGACGATAATGATCGTCTTACCCGCGCGCACGCTGAGTAACCCGGTCAGGATATCATGCTCAGCGACGGGATCCAACGCCGACGTGGCTTCGTCGACGACGACGAGTCGTGTCGCACTGTTGTTGATACGCATGAACATGCGTGCGCTGTACACCGCGTGGTGGGTAAATAGGGCCCCTAGGAGGAGGTTGGACTTACGCAGCGAGGCGTTGCTTTTCTCCGCCTGCGATAGATCGCGTCAGCATACGTTTTCTAGGAATCAGGCGACGCTCCGCTTCCGCACCTGAGATCGACACAACATGACCCTTGTGTCGGGCTAGCTCTTCTTTCAGCGCATCGGATGGGCATCCGTACATGCCGTCATCGAGCCATTTGTTATTGATATCAAACGAGGGTTGAAGCTGCGTATCATATCCATCGCCGAGTTTCGAGATCCATTCAGAACAGTTGCCCATCCGTGTTGCCTCTTCGACGTGTTCCTTCTCGATGTTGAGCGTCAGTGGGAGACCGAACGCGATGTTCTCCCTCACGGTGACCGGGTAGATGACCGGAGACTGTGACTGGAACGCCATGGCGGCACGGAGCCGCTCCATGTCATAGCGGATGAGAGGCAGATCGTCGACAAGGACCTCACCCGCGGTCGGATCGAATAGTCTTGCCAACAGTTTGAACATGGAAGATTTCCCGCTTCCATTGGTGCCTACCACGAGGACGAGCTCGCCCGGCAGGATCTCGAAGGAAGCATCGCGGAGCGCGTGGCAATCGTTTCCTGGATACTGTAACGAAACATGCCTTGAGAGGGCGACACGCATATGTGAGCTCACAACCTTGGTGCCTCGATGAAGAGAACGACGTTACCGAAAGGATATCTTCATTCCTGCACTGCAGGATTTCTCGACTGGACGGGGAAATGGTTCTGTGCCCTGTGGCATCGTGCTCTGGTGGTCGATCGCATTGTAGAGCCGTTTGGCCCGCACGCAAGTAGACAGCAACGACGGCATATTTTCTCTACATTGTCCTATGCTGCACGAAATGGACCAAGTGGCTTGCTGCAGGAGCACCACCGAGGCGATAGACGAAGGCGACAAATGAGGTATCTGTACCAACGCATAGACGGCCTGTAAAATTACCGTGAGAAATCAAGAACAAGGAACGCATTGCCCTTTACCGTTGAGAGATCCAATGTGATCGCCGTCAAAACATCCCAGTACCATTGCCGTGGAATGCGCCAGGGAGTCAGAGGGTCCATGACCTCAACATCCCCGAGTAGATCCGCAGACTTCTGGTACTCTGGGGGTAGAATGACGCGAGGGAACCTAAGGAGGAGGGTCGCACATACCGGTCCCAATGGAGCTCGCAATTCCATCGGTCATCATGTCTGCTCTATATTCAGTCGTGAAAGCGAGGCCAAAAAGCGCTTTCATCCGCTGGAAATGACAATTGTTAGGCCGATATATGTACGCTGTTCAGAAGCCGTGAGCAAATAAAGCGATAGAGTCGTGGCGAAACGCACATGAGCAGCCGATACCATTTAACGGAGTCAGCCACCGAAGGAGTCCGCGCGCGACACAGATGCACAGCAAGACTTCCCTCTCTGGGCTTCTTTTATGGTTGACGGCATATAGCAATACGAGCATTTGAGAGATCAATGCGAGGGTGTATTTCACGAATTGGTTGAGTTCGCTCATGAAATAACCGCCAGGGAGCTCGCACTCAAGGCGTCCCGCCACGGGAAAAATGGAGTACAAATCTGATTACCTGTCAGTTTGCTGGATTTTTGCGAGCATGGGCCATACCTTGTAAGGACAGTAGGTCGACTTTCATACTTGCTAGAAGCGGGCCTCCGGTCAGAGAAAGAAGACAGCTGGGGAAAAAGGACTACCATGCATCAACTGAGGAATGAAGTATGCTCTAAACTGCTGGGTCAAAGCTTCAAAGGAGCGAGCACTACATCCAGTGTCAACCACCATCCACATAGTACTTCTGCAACACATACCATGCGCGTTCAGCAGCCACGTCGACCATAACGCAGGAAATCCAGGAGATAGCGAGAGACCAGTACACGTCTGGGAGAAAGGCCCCGTCTATGAGCCCTTCTCCGAGCTACTGGGGGGTAAGAAACATTTGTACGACCAACGAAAGCGAATTACCTTGTCCAATAAGACACTCAGCCAGTAAAGGTTGATGGCCGGGTAAATGCCTTGCCAGATGGTGATAATCATGTAGGCGACGAATTCCGCTGGAGCGAGCTTGATCGCATCGGCGATCTGTCTCCTCGCGTAGGGCATTTCGTCGTAAAACGCTCGAAACCCATTCAACAGCGAGTATGAGCGCGAACTCAATGGAGGCGCGTCTTCATACGTCAGGTCGTATACGCCAAATCGACGATACTGGAATCGACCACACGGGGCCGCCCTTGGCGATGTATTCATCCCAAGTATTTAGGCGTGTGTTCGCTGTTGGGGTAGAAGTAAGAAATACTGTGTTCCAGTCCGTGCTGGGTTACACCAGGCATATTTATACACGAAACCCCGATTCTGCCACCGCCGCTGTCCTAGAGGCTGAGTACAGAGATCGGTGGGCCGACCCTGTGCAAATTTGTAACACCCTCTGTGTCAGAGTCTGTGGGTGTCCTGTAGCGTATGAAAAACGAGTTCAAACATTTGATGGAAATCAGAACGCGCCCACCGAGTCGGAGTTGTATACCGCAATGAATCCACGACAATAGTGACCGGTGAGTCGAAAACAAGACACGCTAAGACACTTGTGTCATGCTTATCAGACAACGTGGACGTGTGGCCTGCCAACGTTCCATGTGCTGGTAGGCGGTATAACAAATACGACGCCCACACCTGTGTGTGCTGAGCTGAAATACTCATCCATAGAGCTCCGACAAGTTCCTGGAGATGACGAAACCGTGAACCAACGCATCGCCATTCCTGCCGCGGAAGGGAGTATGGGACCTACGGCCATGCGTCCAAGGAACGGGTTAACGCACAATTTGAATTTTTAAAGGCGGGAATTACAGTCGGCACGAATTTCCTATGCGATAATGTGAGGAGTGGCACATATGAACGGGTGAGGAAGATACCACATGCAATTTGGAGCTGTCGAGTGCCCACAACGGAGCTGTGTTCTTGGTAGGCCATCGTGAGATTGACAGGCATCGCTGATTGGCGTAGATGAATGACATACCTTCGCTGTTCATGTTCCGAGTAATAACGGGGACAATGCCACGAGTCGGACGCACTTCATGTTGTTCAGCTGCGGCTGTGCGAAGGTGAGTATGGCGACTGACCAAGGCCGCACCAAAGTATATCCTGCCCACCGTCTGCGGGCTCGTTGAAAATATCAATGGAATAACCTACCACTCCCTCACAATCTCCTCTTCTGCGGGGACTGGTGTTCATGAAACGCAACAGTTGACAAATTGGCACCCACTGAGTGACGTACAAGCACATCTCTGAGAACCACCTGGGGCCAGATCTACTCCGACGATATCTCCAGTTTTAGCCACACATCCATCTTGTCCCACACTTCCTCCTGTTCGTTTGTCCATTCCTCTCTTTTTTCTCTGACGCATGCGGCACATAATCCCTCTGCAGCCCAGTCAATTTGTTTTAGTTGCTCGAGGGCCTCCAGAGGTTTGTACACGCTCTCCCCTGCTATGGCAGATTGTATGACCAGAGGAAACCATTTGTCCGCCAGCAGATTGGTACACGCCATGTGCGGAGTCACAGGCTGACAAAATAGAAGCAATTAGTGACTGAACTTGGATTGCGGAGATCAAAGCATGTGGAATTTCAGTTATGAAAATACGCCACCGGCCAAAGAAACCAAGCAGGAGGTAAACATGAACCAAGGGAGGAGATTGAAAACGCACCGGTTCGAATAAGACGGGTGTAAAATGTTCCACGATGCTATTCAGGAGATCTCGGCATCGTGCAACCTCTGTGGGCGTCAGGGCTATCGTTTTCGATGATTGGGTGTTCTCATCCTGCGTGGCGTCGGAGCTGGGTTCGAACTCGGTCGTCGTCACAAGGCTATAATAAATTCCTTTTTGAATCTGCGCGGTCATCGAGTGAGTGGGACTGCGTCGACGTCAGTTGTCCAAGCAGCCAGCAGGCGGGTGCTATTTGCTTCATAGGGCGCAGAGGTAGAAGACTCACAGATGTGATATTGTATCGCAGCGCGAGGCTCAATGCCTCCTCAAGATGAGTGGGGTGAACAAAGGGGGATGGTCCGCTGGGGAACATGGCCATAAGATAAGATCTCGCCAACTTATGCACAGAGGGGAGGTCCAGCTGTTCCGGAGAAGACACGCGAAGGACGGCAGCAACATGCTGGAATGGTGCTTCTAGCGATAATGGACTATACTGTATGAGTGGGCGTTTCCATGAAGAACGATTGGTTCCCTAGATGCTCACGTATCGTGGTAGAGATGTGCTAACAGTGATGTGAAATCCTGGACCTGCACCCCAAGCGAAAGCGGAATTGTCACGATTGGAAGATCGCATCCGTTCTCCGACCCTCGATCCAGAGGGATCTTGGAATGTCTGTGCAGCAGTGATTCGTGGATCCGGAACAGAACGATGCCATCTTCAAGTTGGACATCGACCTTGGGGTCATTGTAGGTCCTCACGATGACGGAGCCGTCTTCGAACCAATAGATAGGGTGTCGATGACCCTGTAATTCGATTTGGACCTCCATGGTCCGAGGCTTGTCTCCGCGTAATAGCCTCCAACCAATTCCTGCAGTAGCGAGTGAGAGAAGAATGAGTGTGGCAAGCCGATAATGGAGGCTGACAGACCCTGAATATAGTCAGTTGGATTACACATGTCAGCGAGACACAAATCGAATTCCCACTCCCATGTCTGCGCAATAACGGATACAGCCGCGAACAGACATCCAAACGTTCATTATGTATTTTTATGCGAGAAGACGATGGGACGACGTGATCGTTAATACAACACTTTACTCAATCGTTGTATGGAGTTAAGCAAAATGTCGCCCTGCTTCACCACCTTCTCGTATTGAGCACTCTTGAGTGAGGGTCGCGTCGTTTCCACGATCCCGTGCACCTTGTCAATCATGCAATGCAATCGTCCGTTGGCAATAAATCGGGACAGCTCGCTGCGGGCCACGTTTAGTCGCTTGGTCCAACAAAGCAAATTTCAACATACTTGTCAATGAAGTCAACGCTGACTCCAAAAGCGCCACTTAGGCTGTCCAGCGTAACGCTACGGTATGATTCCAGTAGCTGACTGTACGCAAGAATTCGCATCTCTCGGACGTAGTACCGGGTATGCGGGGACAACAATCGCGATGGCAGGAGGTAAGTTTGTTCTAGGGTAGCTGTTGGTGGCCAAGGTATGGGGAACAACCATTTGGGGGAAGATGAAAAGATATTTCATCAGTTTAATTCCACCAATTGAAGGCGTAAAAATGCGTACCAAGTGCGACGAACAGCTTGGCGTAATGGCAGTCGTACAAGTTATTTACGAGGTCACCGAGGACAGGGAGTTCAGGCAGGACGGCGATAACATCCGGGGCGGTGATGAGCTGGGACAATAATTAGCCCCCCTATGTATTGGGACGCAAGCACGGTAGAAGTTATCAACCTTTTTCTTCAGATCTGGTCTCTTGAGGGTCAGCGTGTTGATTATGATCGTGAGAGCGACAAAGTCGGTATAGGTGATTAATTCTGTAGCCGTGAACGTGGATAGCGCGTCCAACAAGAGCTCGCCACCGGTCTTGAATTGACGAATGGATACTGCGTGCAGTCCACGATAGACTTTGAGGCGATTTCGTCTATCCCAGTCACCGCCCTCTTCGATGAATCTAAGAAAGATCATCACGTTGAACATGAGGAATGTGATACGACTAACTTTTCAGCCCTTTCAAGGTTCTCAGTGATGAGAGCGTTATCCCCGAAAAACAATCCGATTCGGATGAGAGTGAGGGATATATCTATCCTTGAACCCAATCCGGGTGTTTTCTCCAGAGCTAGCTTCTGCGCCACGACTGCACGCTCCTGTTCGATGGGTCAGCTGGGCTTCGCAGAGTAAGGACGACCACAGGCATACTCTGTCACCTATCCGTGTTAGGTGATTTGCGCGTGCCTTGAGTGCATCCGAAATTTCAGACTCTCCCTCCGTCTTCTCGGCCTCGGCCAACCGTTCGTCCAGCTTTTTGAGCTCTTGTTCGTTGGCTTTCTCCATTTCGTCAAGAAGTGCAGGATCAGAAACAAGAGCACCAGAAGACGTGACCATCTGATAATATGGGGCCATTTCTGATAGCAAGTAGACGTTCTAGCAAGACGTATGTATGCCATGGAAGAATGGGCGTACTGTCCGCTCTGATCCCATCTAGCAACTGAGTTCTGGCATTGTCGTGGAGGTGCTTGAGGGACGGTGAAAGTAACGTGAAGACATGTTGAGGCAGACTTTGATTAGGGATGGGGAGGATTGATTCGTCCGACATGGTGGTGTTTTGGATGTAACCAGCCTGGACGCGTCATAGCTATCTTTCATATTTCCCACGATCATAACCAATGACACATCTTGAAAGCTCGCCAGCAAGTCACGGTATTCACCAAGATTCAAGACCCACGTTAGATTCACCGTTCAGTATTGCCAGCCAAGAGTAACCTAGACGGTGGGACTAAGACATGCGGAAGTACTCATTTTGGTCATTTATATCAGAGGTTGCCTCCTGCAATCGTAGGGAATGCAAATATGCCACTCATCTACCACTGGCAGGCATGGTGTATGTTCGTTTTTACATGTCAGATCTATATTCTGTTGCCAGGCTTTCTTTTGTTGTCGACCCGTGTGTTTCACCTTCTTCCCGTCCATCTTTCCACTTACACAAGTCCATCATGATGGGGCGATGCTGGGAGGTTCAGACACTTGGTTCTAAGTTATTACTCTGTAAGCCCACTGGTTCACGGTGACCCCAGATATCTCCCACAAGTCAGTAGTAGTACACTAACGCTGTCACGTTCGTGGCGACGTAATGACCAGCTTTTACCCGTGGGTCGTTGTCACCCGATAGAAGTGGTCATCTGGTCCGTGATCAGTGCACTACATGCCAGTGGGGTCAGACTCCCCTGCCACATAAACGTAGAAACAGGGGTCCCAGGTTCTCTCACTTCTCGTTGCGGTAGATCTAGGTGCCGTGGACAGCTCTGTCACTGTAAGGGTATTGCGACGGCTGTTACGACTGCCAGTGAGTCAAGACAATAGAAGGGAAATAGTGATGATCAGCTCAACAGAGTTGGCAACGCCGTTGTCACCGGCATGGAAAGTACACAGAGGATAGTATCATATCCAGATGAAACATGGGCAGTCAACCCACTCCAACATGCTTCAACTCACCCTTTCAAGTTAAGTACGAGGCAATGCGGGAGTGTTCCCAGATTGTGTTGTGGTTTATGCGTGAGCTTCTGGTCAGAAATATAGCGACCGATGTTGGTTGACGGGGATATCCATCACGCAGCAGTACGGCGACGAGGAGAAGGTGTCAGTGGGTCGGCGCTAGCCTTGTCCTAATTGTCCAATCAAGGCGTCTAGTGAAAGGAGTTGAAAGTAACGCAACGAATGCAGCGCCCGTGTTATTAGGGATAGAACAAGTATAGAAGGCAAAGTGGGCTCACCAATGAGTTGGCGAATCCTTTTCTGCCTTTGCAATTCATACTACAGTATATCAGTGATACCGTCTGAGATGCTCCCTGCCCTTCATCCAGATCCTCATATTACCAGTGTCACGGTATACCATAACCGTTCTCCAGGGGATGGCACAAGTGTCCACCCTCTCCGACAAGAATGGCGCAACCACTTCGCTGGCAGCCGAAGTCAAACCGAAACAGGAGGCTCAACTTATATAAGCACTCAGGTTATGACGCCATCAATCACTGGCATGTAAGAACTCATGTCGTCCGGTAGGTTTCGCTCTTTGTTGTACCGTTGTACGTGGTCAACTTTGCATGCCAGTGACGTGGTTCTCATTCAGGTATCATTCGGAGGCCTGCCAGTAGCCTTTCCGACTAGTCA
>JBBPOD010000802.1:0-14055 GCA_038091255.1 Tylopilus intermedius | reverse complement strand
AAGCAATGCAGCTGAGCAACAATGGATCTTCCATGTGCAGTCTTCCCTGCAAGAGCCCTCTACCAAGAACTTTGGTCGCGAGGGAGTAGGGCTTTGTTGACTGCAAGGACGATTATGAGATATTGCAGCTCAGCAGGATATATGTACTGAATCCTTCATGTGACAGGCACAATAGGAGTCTCTTGGCGCCGTATGGAGCCAACCGTCGTAAGGGGTTAGCTGGGCATCCAGTGTTCGAGTGGCCCATGGAAGACCTGTATCGTCTCCCGACTCGGACTTGTGATCACGTCATCTGATCACTGCTTCTCTGTGCTCAGGCTAGAGCCACCCCGCCTCCTGATGTTAATTATTGATCATGCACAGCACGACGTGCTATCTGTAACCTTACCTTTCTCCCTCGCGCTTTCTCCCTCGCGAGAAAGGTCGGGGATTCGCACTAGCAAAGGAGTAGATATTGCGGATGGCATCGTTTCTTATCTGTGCTGGATCTTGTGAATGCCGGTGTGACATAGAGACGAACTGATCCTCCCATAGTGCACCAGAAGGGCTGATTCCGACCCGGGCTCCCGCTTTGGCATGGAGGAGCTTGACCGCCGGGACGCCAGCCTAGGCTGGTTTCGAATGCCGATGTTGCTCCCATCGTCGTACAATCCAGTGAGACCATAACTTCGGAGAGTAGCATGTCGACGCCATCTATTTGGAATCCCTCTGCTGCCACTGCAGCCCCTGAGCAAAGCTCCAATTTCTTAACATTGCGCCAGACGATCATCAGAACACAAGAGTTACATTGTCTTGTGCATCTACGGCAACCCACTGCGACCTTGTACATGCCCCCCTTTTAAACCGTAACTCTTTACACCCCACCGTCCATTGGTATTTCTCCAGTGGCGTCTCCATTCTCCGCAAACCGTATAGTCCCCAACGTTGCTACCACACTGTCCCCCGGTGCTCGGTTTGAGAAACCAAACCCACTATCGATGTCGGGGTCCCAACAGCCTTGCATGTCGGACGCATACAACTCTCGGACGCTCAAAACGAATCGCGGGGTGAGAGTATAGAGGGGAACGTTAGATAAAACCATGAGCACTAGTCCTGCCTTTCCCAGGTGGGTACCCAGCACACCGAGCAAGGAGAGGAGATTATTAAGTCTGTTGAGGAGAGTGCTGCTTATGCCGTATTAAATAACTTCATCATGCAGACGGGGAAAGGAACGAACGTACACAAGGAAATACATAAGACCGTCTTTAAGGAAGAGGCCAACGTATCTGTTCACCTGAAACCTTCGCGCCGCTCGATGCATCCGGAGTGACTCGCTCAAGAGTTTGACTGTCACCAAGATACACATGGTGACGCCGAGAGTGCACTGCACGATGATGCACGCGTCGTACCAACGCACAATCTCTGGGTGAAATATAGAGCTGCAGACTGTGATGCCGAACAGCGGTTCAATGGAAACTATGATGTAGAAATTTGTAAATGACGGCCTGGACGCAGTGAATCTGTTCGATACATACCTACATCACGGCTTATATTGCTGCTGAGGCCACTGATGACGAGGAGGACGACAATCTCCGGTATGTACATGGCAAGAAGAGCACCCAGAATGATCCTTGAGCGATGATACATCGCATACACGCGAAGTATCATCACCACTTCCATCGGCATCATCATCGGGCATTGTTACGATGTAGACGGTGACAACGCTCACTTTCAGCACCCGCCAAAAAGAACCCGTAAGCCCAACTTCTTAGGGCATACACTCTAGCGCCTTCGAGTTGCCCGAATTTAGCGTATGCCTGTGAACTGTCGTTCGAAAACGCTTACATCTATCATGTCAGATCAATATAGGGTTCTCGATGTGATCTTTGGTACTCACGTCTATGTTTGGTATGGATATGTTCGCAGTATTCGAGTGAGTAACAAATGAGCTAAGGAGTAATAGGGATCACTGAAACACGAAGGGGAATCGTACCTTTGTGGACGCTGGTATAAAAGAAGTGCCACCTTAAGGCGCGCATTCGTCACGGTCAGATTAATCCACTACAACTAAACATTTTCAAGGAACACACTCAGTGCATACGCGCTGAGGAACAGGTATCAAGTCAGTACCTGGCCCACGTTCGATGTCGTGCAGCTCACAAACCACAAAGACAACCCACGTAACGGACCTGATTTTTGACTGGAATGAATATGTACCACGGAAAAATCAAGGATCAGGACTCACAAGAAGAAACATCGAGGACACCTTGGTCCATGGTCGGTTCTATGATATATATCGTATACATCGTGCTCAGGTGTAAAGACGTTGATGACAGACCCAGACATAGGTTACCTACGGGAAATAGTCAGCTGGGAATGAATGCAAAAGGTCAGCACTCTACTTCTTTCGAAATGGTCAGGCCTATTATGAAACCTCTAGCTCGACGACGAGGAATCGAAACAGATGACTCACAATAATCATAGCTGATGGCAGTAACAATTATGACTACATGAATCAGTAAGTGGCTTGGTGAGCGAAGGCTTCAATTCATCAGAAAAGCGACGTGACCCACGAGAGGCGTAGTCGTTCATCTGTAGTTGCCCCGATTGTTCATCAGAAGACATGGTTTTGAAAAAGTGAACTTGATTCGGGCAGTGATGTGTCGCTGAGGTTAGAAGGGTTCGGAATAAGCACTGGCAAGATTGGAGGAAGTATGGGCCCGTTTGTCATGGATAACGCGCTGTGTCGTGCGATGCAATGGGATGACAAATTCATTACCAAACGGTAGAAGCAAAAGGTTCATTTGAGCTCGATATGACCATCCAGGTACGACCGTGCGGGAAGCTTACCAAGCCCACAGTTCCAACTTGAACTAAACTCGTGCGTCAGCACTAGCATGGCGAAAGAGTGGTAGAGGTTTCGCCCATGAAACTATACATAGCGCTTGTTGGCGCGAAGCGATCCGTGGCTGGAATTTAGAGGTAATCCTGATCAGTTCGGCGTTGCGGACCCCGTCGTCAATTTGATCATAATGCCGGCCTGAGTCGCTCACCTAAATCAGCACATTGTAGATGACGCAACAAAGCCGCGGATCAGTCCACCGCGGGGGACGGGGTTGATTGAATATTTAAAGAGATTTCATTCAACTCATGACGAAATGACGTCCTCCGACTCGGGAGTCGGGCCGCGTAGATCTTGGTTCTTGCCGTCGGCAGTGGTGCCACATTAGTAGCAGTGGGTACACGGAGCCCAGCCAGAGTACTATACGAATTCCAGTGATCAGCAAAGTATCACAGCAGTATACATTGGCTGTACTCTTGCTTACATGGCGGCGTCTGCGGGTTGGCATGACGGTGACGCTGCGGCTGTGTGCGATCGAGTTTACAACCAACCACGTGACCGCGTAGCTGCCTCGTGTCGGTTCGAGTTGCATCCATTTCACAAAGAAAATTAGTTCGTTCTCGTCGTCGTCAACGTTCTCGACGTGTCTTTTCTCGTCTCGCCGTTTTCTAGGTTCATTTTGTGTCGTTTCGTTCCATTCTCTTAGTCGTGTAGGTCACCTTCAGTTCTTCAGATCAATGGTTCCTTCCACAGTTTCCCGTACGATATCGCCAACACATGGCGAACATCGCGTTTCACCACCCCGTACACCCCCATCTACCGCTCTCGACGCGCCGAAGAATAACCGCCAACCGTCCACTTCTCCATCAGACGACTCCTCTATCATCGAACTCTCATTCGATTACGAACTCGACTCTAATGGCAACTATGTCCGCATCTCAAAAGGTTCATCTCGCTCCAACCAATCCAGCCCGCCAACCCCTCATGAGATTTTGTTTGATGGCCCCTCACATAAATCACCATCGCCGCCTCCCGGAACAACCACCCACATCCCTTCTCACGCCTCTGTCAAACCACCTTCACCCACTTCGAATAACTCCTCCGACAATCTGCGCCGCAACTCACTCTCGCGCTCTGAGAGCTACCCTTCACAACATAGCTCCCTTCCTGACCAACTTCAACACCGCCTTAACACGCTAGCAGCCGCAACCTCCGCGCGATCCTTCACCCGCGCTACCTCTGGTCCAGCCGCACTCACGCCGGCGGCACAATCCACCCTTCGAGCCCCCACCTCCAACGGCCTGCGTGGTACTGGCCGTAAAATTGGCCGGCCACAGCGCATACCCCTTGATGAACATCGAGAACCCCAACAGGTCGATGAGCGCGATGATATCATGCTTCGCGCACGTGGTGATTGGGATATGCATGTTCAAGAGGAGAAGGAGAACCTGATCACATCTTCGGATGGCACGGATGGCGTGTCATCCGATGGCGGCGCGGCGCGACGAACCTCACCCAGACTAGTTAGTCGATCTGCCTCGTTGAGCCAGGTCGAGGGACGTGCGATTTCTGGACTACCTCCGCGCGCCTACGTTTCTTCCTTATCAGGCACTGGTGGTTTGTCGCGTCCTCCGCTGCAGCCCGGCCGGCAGATTATGCCCGGACCTAACAGAGCAGGTCGTGTGTTGATGGGCGCAAAATACGGTGTCGGAGGCGGCGGGTTCGAGAAAATTAACGAACACGAAGTAGGCGAGAACGAGGTTCCTTACGACTACGCGGGCGGCGAGGAAACTGATACAGGTTCGTGGGTGTCTTGAGATGGAGGCTCGGTATGCTAAACACGACTATTCGCAGGTGGAGAGGAGCCACAACCTATGAATGGCCAGCTTCGACTTCGGAGCTATGCTCCCCCTGTTACACAATCGAGTGGTACGCGTTCACGGCGATCCGCAAGCCTGAGCGATGCCTCTGGCGGTATGTTCCGAGTCACCTCTTATACTCTGCCTCTCAGACCCACTTCTAGCTGAAGAGCGGTATTCTCCTGGGGGCCATTCAGCCCTACCTGCCACTCAGAATCCACATCCTTCAAGGCCGGGATCTAGCCTTGGATTGAGTTCTGCACGCGTACGACGGGCGCCAATGGAGCCAGAAGGTTTGTCGAGTGAATTGTTCATATACCGCACTTGGTCTACTCACAAATTATACTTGATATGTAGAACACGCTGCTGAGTATCCCCTCCGACAGATGGCAGATGTCATTCCCAACGCTCTTGCTCAGCAGCCTCGCCAGTCGCCCTCCCCGACGCACATGTCCCAAGTACATCTGCGTTCGCAAGTTAAGACCCATAACCGACGTGATTCTGACACCGTCCGCACGCTCAGCCTTGACCCAGCTCCCGCGGGGTCTCCTACTGCCGTCGAACATCTCTCATCACGCTTGTCGCCGAAGGGCAGACCTCTTTCGTCATTACAGCAACAACAACCCTTTCCTGTTATCCAAACACAGTCGTCGAAACCTCAGCAAGCACAGGGGCAAGTATATCATCGACGTAGTCCAACTGCTCCAGAACCCCCAACGACTAGTGGTACTCTGGCTCCTCCGCCTGGTACCGGGGTTCAGAAGAATGGTAAGACTTGGGCAGCTGGTGACGAGGTCGCGGAGGGTGAGCCAGAAGCAAAGGCTGCGCAACGGGAACGAGTGAGACCGGCGCCACCACCCCCTGCGCCAGCCGCTGCTGCCCCGGTACGGAACCACAATATCGTGGTAAACAAGAAAGTATACGCACGTCTCGACCTGCTCGGTAAAGGCGGGTCCTCCCGAGTTTACCGCGTAATGAATGCGGCAAACGAAATTTACGCCATCAAGCGCGTCTCCCTTGATAGAGCCGACGGAGAGACCATCAGCGGGTACATGAATGAAATCAGGTTACTCAAGCGACTCGAAGGAAACAACCGCATCATCCAGTTGTTTGACTCAGAGGTCAAAGCTGGGCCAGGTGGTGGCAAGGGTCATCTGATGTTGGTGATGGAATGTGGAGAGATCGATTTGGCGAAACTTCTGCAAGAGCAACAAAAAGAGCCCCTGAACATGGTGTGGATCTCATACTACTGGCAGCAGGTGCGTTTGGCCTTGTATGTTTTCAGTTGTTCCAGTGACCGAAGATGGAAATAGATGCTGCAAGCGGTCCATGTCATACACGAGGAAAAGATCGTACACTCTGATTTGAAACCGGCTAACTTCGTGCTCGTGCGAGGGCAATTGAAGTTGATTGACTTTGGCATTGCCAACGCTATCGCGAACGATACTACTAATATTCAACGAGATCATCAGGTACGGAGTTTGCGACGATTCGTCGACGTGTGTCGCTGAGTAGTTTTTAGATCGGAACGGTCAATTACATGTCCCCCGAAGCCATTGAGCTACCGGAGGGCATGCGCCGTCTCAAAGTTGGCCGGCCTAGCGATGTTTGGTCGCTAGGCTGCATCTTGTACCAGATGGTCTATGGCCAGCCACCCTTTCAGCATCTATCGGTCTATCAGAAAATGAAGGCGATCCCTGACCTCGCCCACGAAATCGAGTTCCCGGAGTTCAGCGTTCCCAGCGTGGTGAATAAGAATGGAGAACGGAAGAAGCTCGACCATTTGAAGCAACCTGTCAGAGCCGATGTGATCCATGGGATGAGGAGCTGTCTGGCGAGACATCCAAAGGAGAGAGCTACAATACCAGAACTTTTGGAGCAAGAATGGTTGGCCATGCGGCAACGTGAGTGCATGATTGGTCTGCTGCTTGATTTGCTCATGTTCGCGGAAGCGGGAGTTCCATCAGCAAAATCGTTGTTGGCAAGTGACGAGACCATTATAAATCCCTACTACATGAAACAATTGCTTGAATACGGCATCAAGCTTGGTCAACAAGCACAAGCCGGCAACATCGACCCAGCACACCTGATGAAGGAAGCCGAGGTCAGTACCTGTCTTCTATTTGTACAGCGGATCCATTGATCCCTTATCAACAGAGGCTCGTCGCCGAGCTCAAGGCCCTTGAATCATGACAAAGCACTCCAAATCAATCTCTTTTGCAGGCCATGTATTCGTCAACGCAGCCAAGCGTGACCACTCCGACATTTGCACTGTATGCGGCGAAGCCACCACCACCTTGTATGTAAGCCTACGAAAGATTGTACATCTCATCCATGCCTGTACTTTCTTTCTTGGATCTCTACCCTCCTTTATTTCTCTAAACTGTTGGTTTCACTATCGCACGCGTTCCTGGTTGTCTTCGCTCTCCTTACTATTATTCATGACACTCGCTACGATTATATCATGTTTGAGGCCAGTTGCCATGCGAATGAGTAACTTGGTAGGGTAATCTTATCTGTCGAGACCGAGTAAGGGCATTCCCACCAGCTTGAACACGACCACCATCGATCCTCGTTACCTCCGTCCTCGGCGCTCTGTTTCGCCGTTCAAAGCGTCACGATGACACACTTACCCCCCGTGTATCTCACCAACGACTTCATGCACTCTAGCAACGTCAGCCCGTCCACGCCCAAACTTCAATTGTCCATCCCAATACCCACCAGAGACTCGATATATTACTATTCGGATGGAAACACGGTCCTCCTCGTCGAAAACACGCTGTTCAAGGTCAATTTGCCCGTTTTCGTGCCGTTCTGACCCTGCTCATGTGCATGCTCCAGGTGCATCGTTCCGCCTTGACCAAGGAAAAGTCGACGTTCGAGAGCATGTTCTCCTTAGACTCGGACCTGCGTTCGAGCACCTCCAACAACGAGCCGGGTGTCACAGTGGGCCCCGAGGGCGAGGGCGACGACAACCCAATTAGACTGCAAGGGGATACCGCAGACGAGTTCCGATCCCTTTTGTGGGCATTGTACGCGCTGTACGTACATTTTCCTGCCGCCTCGCACGCGTTCTTGGCAAACGCCGCACCCCTTGTCTATTTACAGACCCCACGAGTTGGAGGGTGCGATGACCGCCAAAGCTATCAGCCTCAAACTGTTCAACCTCGCGCGCATCACCCACAAGTACGAGTTCCGCGCCATCGAGAGCTGGGCGCTGGACAAACTCAAGACGATCTACATGCGCTCCCAGCACGCCCACATTGACGATGCCGAAGGGCCCAATTTGGTGCAGCTTACTGAGCTGGCGTCGCTCTGCGAGCAGCGCGATCTGCTCGAGGCCGCCACGGTTCGGTGGAAGCGGCTCATCGCGTCGGGCAAGGACGTCGCGCTCGCGATCGGGATGGCGGAGCGGCTCAATCTGCGCGCGCTGCTCGGGTTGGCGTATCACGCCATGTTGTTGCAAGGGCGCGAGCTCTGGGATGCGGACCCGCAGTTGACGCGGACGCATCGGATACGGTTGCTGTCGGGACATTATGCACTCGGGCGGCTTGCCGAGCGTCTGCCGAGCGAACCCCCGATCTTGCAGCACCACCCGCGGTGTACTGGGAGCGTCCAGGTGCGGTGCAACCAGGCGTGGGCCGGGCTGTGGCGATCGACGTTGGATATGGGGAAGCACGGGCTGCCGTTGCAGTATGCGGACGTGATTGGGAAGATGATGCTTGCGGAGAGTACCCTCAAGGCATTGATAGAGCGCGAGATACCCACTTATGGCTTGCTCGACGCGATGCCGTGGTGCAAGGAGAGCGCGTTGGCAGCGACGGCGGGCAAGTTGAAGGAGATGCAAGAGTCGTTGGCGGATTATTTCACAGACGTGGCATGATGATGATACCCTTGTGTCCCTTTTCCATTGGCCGTAGCGTATACATGGTTGCTTGTAATCATACATGGATTGATCGTCCGCGTCATTGATCGAGGATGGAAATCCGCTCTATCCACTCGTCTTGGAGGAGGCCCATGATTAGCACGTCCTCCCATCGGTCATTCGACCACACACAGGCTCGTTTTCGCCCTTCCATCACGAACCCGCTGAACGCGCGAACCGTCAGCGACGCCCAACTCAGTGGCCCAACGCACTCACGCTTTTTCATAGACCGCGACCGCCCTCGCGTTGCTCGCCAACACCGACAACGACACACGCTGCAGCCCGATCCACCGAAACGCATAATCGACCACGAACGCCGTCACCTCGCTCCCGTACCCACAGTTCCAAAACCGCGGCGCGAGACAGACGCCGTACGTCCCGTCGCGGTTCCGGCGCTCGGGCACGTGCAGCACGACCTGGCCCATGAACGTGCCCGTGTCACGGCACCGCACGACCGCGGCGAAGACGGCGCTCTCCATCTGTGCGCGGAGGTGCGTTTTGAACTGCGGACCGCGTGGGGCGCGGTCGCCCGTCGTCACGAGGGGCTGGATGCGGGGGTCGTTCCAGAGGTGCATCAGGTCGTCGAGATCGGCTTCGGTGTAGGGGCAGAGGTGGAGACGCGCTGTGGCGAACATGGCGGGTATACTGGCTGGCTACTGAAACGTCGGATTGCTGCCAAGTGCGGCGTCGGGGCCCGTACTTATGGGACTAGGGTCGGATGGCTGCGGCCGCGGTCATGACGCGTTGCAACATGTTTGTCCGGAATCGATCCGTCCGTCCGCAGCGGAAAGTAGGTCTAAACTTGGTTTACAAAGAGATCCAGAGGATCCAGTTGTGCGGTAGGCCACTTGCAGTGTTGGCGTCCTGTATCATACGATCGTTAACGATCGTTTCAGATCAGGTTTGAAAGCAACTTGGTATTTTATGTGCGAGCTTGTATATGTGGTATTGATTCCGGAGACAAGTCCAAGAGAATCGCAGTCGTCGTTGGATGATACTCAGGCAACCTCTTTAACACCAGTCTCAGCCTCGACTTTGATCTCGGCTCTCTCAACGTCATCCTCGCCCACTCCGGCATGCCCTCCAGAGGGTAAATTAGACACGGGACTATGGTAGTGTCGATGTGCGGCCAGCAAATACTGGTTCTGAGATCGCGATCCCCTTCACTGTGATCACAGAAGCATAGTTCATGTTGGCCGGCGTGACGGGCGGCTGCATGGGCAGTGAAAACACCACGCAGACAAAGCACGTCCACAGCGTGCACCAGCCGTTGGCAAACGCCCCGAGCCAGCCATCACCATGTAATACGGCCCGACTTCAGGATGGGAATGGAAGACACATCGGGATGACGTAGAAAAGGTCTGATGCCATCGCTGTCATGGCGAAAATGGCGTTGGTGGCGGCAAGGTTCGCTGGGTCGAGTAGTGCAGGGAGAATGCTGACAACCACAGTCAACCAGACGCCTCGGCGTGAGAGGGCTGACGTGGCCAAAAAACCGCCATCGGGAAGGCCGCGGTCACGTAAAAGGTGCGAGACATTGCTTGTGTGCTCGTTTGTGCCACGAAAAATGGTCAGACAAACGAAGGTCCCATTCGTGAGGCCATGATCGCCAGGAAGATCGGCAAATGATCCAGAACACAGGATCAGCGAGATATTGAGGAGCCAACCAGCTATCCCGGTACCGATCGTTGCGATGATGATGGCTGCTGGCGTGGCGTACGCAGCTCTTCGGAGATGTGAGCTGTGCAGTCATGGCCCGTTGGACACTCAACGAGCCGAGAAGATCCCATCGTTCCATCCACCGTTCCGTTGACGGGGCCATCAGTGCCAAAGACATACGAAGTAGCGAGAATTTCGAATCGCGGCGTCATTGCCAGAAGCAGAACGATGATCAGAAACGTGGCGCCAAAGTTAGTGAACACGAATGCGCTCGCGAAATAGGCCATATGTCGAATTTTGAGAGAGTTGAGCATGCTATGGATGAAAAGCAGCCCGGTAGTCAGTTCCGTTAGTGGATACAATCATACAGATGCTGCAGGGAGTATCAGGTTAGCTTGTTCAAACTCTGCAGATGTTACACCCACAGTCTGACCGAGGATGTTGAGCCAGGCTACGATCTAGCCCACCTAAATCAGTCTGTCAGTATCTATTGATGACAGAGAAACAATGACGGACCCTCGCACGATATCCTTTGGGCACAATCGAACGGACGCGCCGTAAAGCCCCCCACAGGTTGGATACCCACTAACGACCTCGGAGATGCTGCTCGCCCAAGCGAGGCAATTTGTTGCTCCCAAAAACCAACACCACGTCACGGACGCAGGTCCTCCGAGAAGCAAAGGGTATTGAAAACGGTGCTGGCAATGCTGGAGCACACGCCCATGATGCTGAACGCGAAGCTGATCGTGGAGAGGTTGGATAACTCGTGGCGCAAGGTTGGGGCATATCCCAGGGCCCGTAGTTCCTCGTCGTCTTCATGCTGCTGGATGTTTTGGTTGGGCGACATAAGGACGGGCTGGCTGGAACTGAGACGCATGAAAGGTTGATAGCAACATGAAACTTGACAGGGTCGTGCCAAGTTTAATGTCACCGAGTCCTTAGAGCGGAAACGCCACTTTCTTTCCGCAACGTAGTGTATATCGCTTCCGACCAAGTTTGCGATGCGGTGGTGGTGCCCAATGACTCGGTAGCCCGGTGGCGACGAGGACCGTGAGCTTATTTTGAACCACCATCCACCATTGCACCAATGAGTTGTCCAGACTGCTTCAGAGGCTCTATTCTCGACGGAACACCTGCGGGAACGATCAGGAAGGTGGACGGCGTAGATGCTTACTCTGTCTCTGGAGTCTCGGAGGCAGCGCCGAGAACAAAGTTTGGCGTGGTTCTCCTCACCGACGCGTATGGGCTCGAGGTCGTAAACAGCAAGCTTATCGCGGACAAGATCGCCAACGACCTTGGTTGCGATGTCTGGGTTCCTGATCTATTCGACGGTCGTGTCGTTCTCGAATTCTGCCCTTCTCTAAACTGATGCATCATTCTCAGGCCAGCCTATGCTCGACCCAAACGGCATGGAAGCCCAGTTGTTTCCAGATCATCCTGGTCCCTGGCCATTATGGGACCAGCTCCGTTTGTTCGCTCGCCTCATCTGGAACATTCGGACCATTTACCGCGCACGTCCATCCGTCGTCGCTCCTCGTGCTGCCCAAGTGCGCCCTAAGCTACCGCCCCATGTCTCTTACTTATCCACGTCTAGTTCATAAAGACTGTCCGCGAACAGAACAAATACGACAAACTTGGCGCTGTGGGGTATGTCAGCCATGCCAACATCTATACCGAATGCTGAGAATGCACAAGCTTTTGCATGGGTGCTGGGATTGCTGCTCGTCTTGTGACTTTCAAGGCTCTCGACAGCATCGTGCTCTGTCATCCTGCCATGCTGACTGAGGCATTGATCGAGGCTATCGACGTACGTGTAAATCCTACTTTCACTTCAATTCGATTATGCAACATGTACTCCAGGTACCCACTTCATGGGTTTGCGCAGAATGTTGGTCCATAATCGTTTCGTGTTGAGTTGCTCAGAGCTGAGACCCTCGACCAGATGACATGTCATTCTCGCAAGCCACGCGCTTAGACGCCGAGGCCACTTTTGCAGCGCGCAAAGACAAGGCTGACTTTGTTCCCTACGAGTTCAGGGATTACAAGGGTGGGTTTCATCTAGTGTTCATTTTGCATCTAATCCAGGATCCAGGAACTGTTCATGGTTTCGCTTGTCGCCCAAACCTCGCCTACGATGACATCAAGGCAGGATTCGAGGGTAGCCTATCGCAGATAGTGGAATGGTTCCGTAAAACTTTAGTTTCTTGATCGGGGTGATGCCCTGCACTTTTTTCTGACATAGCCTGTTGTCGCTCCTTTGAAACACTAACTTCTGTGGTGCCACTAATGTCATCCCAGTTCTCATATTTCTGGCGACGGGACGGAATTGTTGTGCAAGTTAACACTGGACGGCCTTCAATAGTGCTCATTCACCCAGGCCCTTCGCATATGAGGGCTCGACTTGATCCCGCCGGGTACTATACTCCACCAGTGACGCCATCGTGGCTATCATCCAAGGCAAGGAGTGAAAAGTACGTTCAATCAGGTGCTCCGTAATCGGTGTATGATGGCTGCTTCATTATCGTTAATGCGATCTACTCACGACTATGTTAATTGGTCTTGTGCTTACCGGAGAGTGGGCTTTCCCATCTGCCAGATCTTAGCCGAGAACGATTTGCCGCATTGGGAGCTTATCTCGCTTCCTCGCGCTGATCTGGCCGGGTGGCATATCCGCTTTCTCTGGCACTTGGCCAGTCGCATCGTAGAATGCGTGCCTACAGCCAAACATGCCGATGCCGATCCGTCAGCGTGCCTGTAACATTCACGGCTCATCGGCCCCATCCCCGTACCCTCGAGCCAAACGGCTGGTTCTCGCCTCTCATTGTACATGTCCGGACCGCAGCCACTTCCAATGCGAAGTGGGTGCCATGTTATGCTCTTGCAGGGTAACGAGCATACACAAGATTGGCACGCCATGATCTAGATGTAAATCAATTATAATAAGTCTCCCCGCAAAGGATCGTGCACAGACCCTGTCACATACAGGCCTCCAGGGTGAGTTTGGTCCCCCCACTTATTTCGTTTCTGATGCATGTCCCAGGAAACATTCATGGTCTCGCTTAGTACAACCCAAATCTTGCCCAGCGAGGCAGGGTGCGAGTGCAGCCTATCACAGATGTGGAATGGTTCCGGGCTAACATTGGCATCCTGATCGGCAGTGAACTAGTGACCTTCAACGCCTGCTCCCTTGTGATGTAGAAACACTATAACGCCCAAGGTTGAACTGAACGTCGCCTTTTACGATCGACCAACAGTCGTTCCCACCGCAGATTCTTATCAATCTCCCACCTATTACCGGGTGATGGGACGGGAAAATGTCATGGTAACCCCTGGCCATTATCTTTGTCATTTCAACTCAGGGTTACAGCAAGCGCTGGACGACAGATCCCCACAATTCCTTGGTCCGGTTGTAGTACCGTGTTCAATCCGTCCACTGGCGCTATGGATGAGGGACGGACACTCATCACCAACGTTCATTTGGCATACAAGGACGTACATCTAGCGAAACAGCTCTGGGACATCCATTGCCTCGGCGGTCGCGTTCTCGACATCGTTCCGTCCGGTAACCTAGTTGGACCGCATGCGGTGGTGACGGCGTCGGACCCCCCGACGCCTATTATCCAGGGCAATGGTGGAACACTCATACCGTCGTAAGCAACGTTTCAGTCCGTAGAAAACACAGAGTCGTTGATTCGAATTCCACAGCCTGTGTCATGCGCATATTCACCTGGACAAGTGCTTCATCATGGCGCAGTGCGAGCCACTTATCACAGGGTGGGCATGAATTCCAT